>JANTCA010025495.1:0-20923 GCA_024741275.1 Chironex yamaguchii
TATATATATAATTCAATAGATGGAAAAACATGCAAATTTATGTATTGAGCACTGCTTTTGACTATATAGATAAAGTCTAATCAAAAGGCTAACCTCCTCCTAAGTGTATAAATATTATATATAAGACTCAAAAAATACACCAATTCATTGACATTTCGATTTTACCTTCATCAGAATATTGTGATGAAGATAAAATCGAAACCTGGATATTTTATTTATATACATATATCAAATATTGAATATATAATTTACAAGAAATATATTACATATATATAGGGAATAGTAAATACTGAATGTAGCTACCTATGATACTAAAGGTTTTCGTAAACAGGTAGTACTAAACCAAGTCGACCTGTAAGAAGGTGTTATAAAGAGGTATGTATTTTGCAATGGCCAATGATCGTATTACAAGGCAATTCATCTCTATCCAGGATGTTGAAAATTACCAGATAATAATTTAGGAGGTAGCTATGTGATCATTAATACTAGATATCCCGCTAATTTTTGTAAAATGTTTATTTTTCTCCTGAAAGTACGTTGTTTTCTAAGATAAGTGTAAAATTTGGCAGCCACTAAACATGTTTCTTGGAATGGCAAATCGCGTCAATTGGTTGAAAGATGACGTCATGTAAAGTTAAATACCTCGTGAGAAGAAGCGATGGACAAAAGGAGCCATGTCGAGAATTCCTCGTTAATCTTTGATTACGCATTCTGAAAATGTATATCATAAGCAACCACAAAAGAGAAAAGTACAGAAAGGAAGTGAAAGGTATTCCGTTCGACGTAAATGTTGAAGATATATCGCTGACCGCAAGGTCGAATCATCATGACTTAATGAAGAGCTATATAAATAAGGAAATGTAAACAGTAAGGCAAGATGAGAGATGTTAATGTTGGACTTGAAGATCATATGCAAGAGAAAGAGCTTTGACAAGGCAATGAGTTCAAGAGTATTGAAGTTTGAGGAAAGAGCTGAAAGTTTTTCGTACACAGACATAATTGTTCACATTTTTACCGCTCGCGTAGGCGGGAAAGTAATACTTTCAGTTATGTCTGTCTGTCTGTCTGTCTGTTTCTGTCTGTGTGTGTATCTGTTCTGGCTCTACTTTTTAATTGCCTGTACCTAAAATTTTCCTTATTTGTATTCAGGTACATATTTACAATATCTAGGTCAAGGTGGGGTATAAAGGTCATAGGATCATGTTTGAGGTCACAGGAGCCAAAAATCATATAAGCATTTTCCTTTATTACTTGGCATTTCAACACTAATTGTTTTTGAAAAGGTCAAGTTCATTTGAAGGTAAAGGTAGAAGTCAACCTCAATTATAAATTTCCATATTTTAATCTTAACTTTCTAATGTCATCAAGTCATTAACATTACACATATGTTAAGTGTCATCAGTTGCTGATATGAAATAATTTTATAATTATGATACCTAACAATATCCTAATTGGTTTGAATGCTTTTTTAATTTCTTTTGGCAGGGTGATGGTACTTTGAGTGAAAAGCATTTCTTCTACTTTTTTGCTTCATAAATTGATTGAGGAAGCTTTACATTTGTCTGGAAATGACAATTTCTTGTTTTTGAGCAACGTTTTCTTGTAAACAGTTTTGGACTTTTAGATCTTGAATAACAGAAACTCTAACTGACGATACCTAAGTCGATGATGATGATGATACCATCAATAATAAACATTTTTAAAAAGAAACTGAATGGTAGTAAACATACTTGTAATTTCAATTGCCGTGATATTTCAACAGATTAGTTATTCAAAATGTATTTGAAAAACTATGAAGTTTCTTTAATTTGAAGGATGAATATCCAAATAACCCTAAGCTTATTTAATATAATGGATGTACACCTTCCACATCTCTCTTCTCTCAACTGTTGGTATTAACTGGTCTGTACTTAAATAAACACCACTTTGTACGCCGGACATGATTGGATTTATAAGACTTTACTAATCTCTTTTGTTTCTTCTTCTCAATATTTCTTCGCGTTTCTCTGATTAATTCAATCAATCGATCAATTGGTCGCCTTGAGGCGAGCGACCACATGATTTTTCCAAACTGCTTTGTTGACCATCAATGTTTCCAGCTCCTCTGATATGACTCCGCCAGCATCTCGTCTCAGTATTAATTCAGCTGCCCTTTTTTTATGTGAAGTACGTCAACAAGGCTCTGCTTGCTCTTTATACAGTCACTGTTACAGATTGTTATTTTTTCGTTACTTAAGATAGCTGCTGTGACTTTCAAGACCTAAAACCAATACAAACGAAAAACAGAAGTTGTTATCACGAGTTTAGATCTGTCTTTTGGAAGGCTGTCTCTATCCAGACATTGTAAAATGAGAGTAAAATCAGGGTATGACTTTTCAAAAAATATCGATTAGCAATCTTTGCTCTGCAAGTCAATTTTGATTAGCAATTGAAAATTTGATAAACGAATTTAAAACTACCCAAAACATCGTTTACATGAAAAAGCAATGCTTTAAATGAGCTTTGGTCTTCGAACCCTTTGTTTCGCAACATTTTTGCGAGCAGCATGGAATAATACAGCTCATCTTAACATTTATTTAAACCAAAGCCATTTAAGTCGTGGTAGATTGACAAAAGTGGCCCTGTACCAGTTAGTAGTGTCCCATGATGACTAATGAAGGGAAGGAGATTTACTTATAACTTTAGCCACTCTACCAACTGCAGTGGCTAATCAAATTCTTATTTTGTTTTTGCATTCAATGATAGGTAGAATACCTTTAAAAAACGGCTTCACTTTTTCGCTTCTAACTCTTCAAGAAAATCCAGTTTTCTTTCTGGTTCGTAGGAATGGTGTTTGCATAGTCCTACTGTAGACTAACCATCCTTCTCGCGCAATTTACCTGCACGTTGGTGCAAAAAAAGGAACAGAAACGCAGTGCATAATAATATGACAAAGGGTACGTTTGGTAAATCTACAATCATTGTATTTCGCTTTTTGGACCTTTACATGCAGACACAGTGAGAGGGTGGACAGTACAAAGGACATGATCTTTGACACCATTCATCCATGCGGGGATTACCTCGCCAGGCTTTGGCAGCTTTGCAAGTCTTGCCTTTCTTTGGCTTTACAGCATCTGTGACGACCATTTTCGGTTTGGCTGTGGTTTGTTGTTTAGGTTTTGTTCCTTTAGGAAGAATGCTAATATCTGCACAGTTAACAAAGGTCTCCTGTCTACCTTTACCCACACCACAACCTGTGTTATCACATCCCCAACTGTTCCCTGTGTTCCACCACCACTGAAAGAAAAGACATAGGTGTTAAGACAACGCTGTGAGTCCAAGCAACGAAAAAGTTGCGAACGTACAAGTTCCACAATCACCAGAAAGGAATTTATAGATTCTTCCCTTCCAGTGCAATGGCGTTAGTAAGATCAATTAAGTCAACCAATGAGGAAGTAGATTTTTGCGCGCCCTTCTCGTGTTCATTATCTGTCTGGTTAATGACTGTCTGCTTTGATAATACGTAGAAGGGACAAAATATAGCCAGAAGATATGCGGGCGGAACTAGGGAAAATCTGACATGGGGCAGTGGATAATTGGAGTACTGATAAATTTTCAGAAATTTTTGAGAAAGGTAAGCTGTATACAGTCATTTCCGACCTCAACTACTGACAGAAGGTCCTCTAGTCATGTCTAAGAAGAATTTGAAAACAATAATGTTAATATAGTTTGTTATCACAATATAGATTGTACATTACTTCAGGTCTCTAATTAAAGGGCTGCAAGGCCTGTTTCAACTCGGCGAGAGTGAGAACTACCCCGAGTTGCACCCCGATAAATCCGAAACTGAGAAGATAAGTATTGTAAAAGAGAAACTTGTTTAAAAATATTGTACCTGCAGAACACAGTGGTTGCATAGCAAATCGGATGGTAGCTCTACATACACTTTGAAAACTTGGTTTAAAGAGGAAAATGGAATCTCATAGCGATGAGGATGACCCTTTGAACCAATGACTTTAAGAATTCTGTCTAACTTTGACTGTGTTATGGGTGGATTGCCAATGTCTCCAACGCGGAATTCAAACCAACCTTAAAAATAGAAAGAAACTTGTCATCACAAATAGACTCTTCTATGCCACTATGTATAAAATTATGCTAAAATGAACCAATCCAAGGATGAGAAAATATAGAAAGCAAAGATCACAAACATTAAGGAAAACAATATCATCTTGTACTCAATTTAAGGACAGCGGTGAAAAAAGTACATTCAATATTATCAGCCTTATGGACTTCCTGTTAGCCTAACCTACTCCCTGCAGCTGGTTATGAGGGGTTAGGATGCAATATATCCCTCCCAGGAGTCGTCTGGTCGGCATTAAACTCTTCATGCTTATTTTGCATGTGATTACATTGATATTAATTACCAGGTTGCAGCCTGAAGTGGGGTTAAGGAGCTTTTAGCACACAAATATATTTCTAGAACAATAGTATAACCACATTGGTATAACGTCTTCAGAGTTTATTGGAATTACGCAACCGCAAAACAACCTTGCTGTTCATTTTTCACTATAAAAATTGCACAGTACTCCTCTATTGATGGAAAAGAAACAAGCCAAAGGACTTTGTTGCATCTTTCCGAAGCAATATGAGCGAATCCTTTAATTATTGCTTAAATTACAACTGTATTCAGTTATATAAAGATGCAGACGTTGTCATTGACCCAACATGTACCTTAGTGTATACCTTTCTGCTATGTTTATCTGATTGTCTCTCTCGCCGATGGGTATATCGATGGACGCGATAGTGCGATTGTGTTTATTAATGATGTGTTCGTCTGTCAGATTCTTGCTAGTGAACATAAGCTTAAAAAAGATTAAGAAAACGTTTCAATTCTTCTTACCTTGATGATTTGAAGTTATATCAATTAGAATCTCCACTTTTTGTCCTTGAACATAGTCTGCTGCGATAATTCCATTAGCGTATTTTCCTGGATGAACATGAGGTTGCAGCTTTAAATGATATGCATCGCCACAAACACCACACTTGCCTTTATTCAATTGCCACTGGGCAGCAAATCCGCCACAATTTTGTTCATTATCGTTGTAGTTGCGGGGACTTCGGTTCTTAAACTTATCAAAACGCCACATGGCGTTTCTGCTTGCTGGGTCTATCATTCGTCCATGGCCAAAGCAGAAATCCAACAAGCCCAGAACCACGGCTGAAATTAAGAGGGTCTTCATTGCTTCTTTATACCCAACTAGTCAAGCCAAGGTAGAGGACAGTATTTGATTTGAAGCTGGTTTGCTTCTTGATTTAAACGTCTACTAACAGGGGGTACACACTGAATAAACATGTGTAAATAACAAATTATGCATTATTTGTATCAGAATATTTTGAGAGAAGACTCGAATGGCAAGTGCAATAACTTCCATGTTCACGATTTCTTTGCCAAAACTCGAAACAGGATAATTTTTTTTAGTTACAAAAGTAGTTTTAAACCTGCAATGAGCGCTTTTGACGTACTATTTCTTGATTATTAATCTGCCGGGCCTAACGAGTATGACAGTCTTGGTCAACACCTCAATCGGCAGTATTAGATGACGTAGAGGGTTTCAAATCTCCAGTTTGACTTCCTTGACTCAAGATAACATGACAAGCTTTTAGTAGGAACTAGTGCTTTCTTTCAAGACGTACTATTAATTGATTTCCTGGGGAGGGAGGGGGAGTACTGTGTACAGCTTTCTTCGAATCCACCTTGGTACCAAACAAGGTAGAAAGTTCGCGTTTAGTTCAAGGCTGAAACATGTACACCTTCACTTCATTAAACGGAGGTAATGTTTCCACTTGGTACTAAATGTAAAATATTATATCGAGCACCTGTTTCGATCGTTTTTATCAAAATACCAAAACAATATAGCAAATTATTAAGGATTGAAGCAAAATTATGAAAGGAAATCTATGCAATGTACAATCAGTTATAGCTTTAAATAATAAAGTTATTGTCCAAACACGACCAAGAGGGAAATGCAGGCTCTAAATACATTCCAACGCAACATGCTACAGAGAGGCATCCTCTGTTGGTTAAGGATGCCTGCATTTCTTTATCTTCATTTAAACTTAACAGTTTTTATTTTCAAGTCTGCAGGACAGTAAAGGTCTGCTTGCGGGAGATTGCCAATGCCTGCCCTGCCTATGTAAGGTATACTGTCTTGAATACCTGTGTACAATCAAACGTTGCAAATGTCGCATTTATAAATATCCTTCGTTATTCAAGAAGTTAAACTCCCCACTTCAATTGTTTAGCGTTTTATTTCTTCCCCCTTTATGATTATGTTTAATTTAATATGGTGTAATCGATTTGCACCTTAAAAGAGTGTTCACACTTTTGTCATCAAAGGCATCTTTTCAGCTGCCGAACTAGCATCCACATTATCAAGAGCCCTTGTGCATCTGGTAAAACACCATTGAATTTGGGCGAAAATATCCATGTTAAAGAACTGTGAATTTAAAGAGGAGTTTTGGCATACACGTTGTATAATTCTTAAATACCAGGGCCTCCTTAATTCTCTCATTTTGATGCCAAGTCGAGATGCCAATATCAAAGATTCATGGTTGAAATCTAGGTACACACCACTTAAACCGCCTTAAAACTGCTTGTAAAAATGGAGTGGGTAACTGTTACGTAACTACCTATGACGTAGGTATTAAAACGATACAGATGACAGGCACGTGATGGAACTAAATAACATTATGAGTTCATTCCATATCTTAAATCGGTTATTTATACACATCGATATTTGTACACGCAAAAGAAAAAATAATGATGCAAGCAACTAACGGAAAAAGTTGATGGCTCTACTTCTATTGCAAATAGAGTGAACAGTCTTTCTTTGGTACAAAACTTTAAAAATCATCTTAAAGTTTGCGACATTACGTTCATTATATTATACGCCCTTTTGAATAAGATTACGATCCATCCTCGAATTTTCGATCTACAAGGCGCCTGACTAAGGTCTAATAGGTCGAAAATTTACGGATCGATTCTTGTCTTCTTCACAAAGTCGGTAAAGTTACAAATGTATTATATATTATAGCTATATACTAGCCCCACTACATGTCAGTTTTGTCATATATCAGAAGACCGAATACTAAATAACGCATGTCTTGAGAAATATGTTGTCACGTGCATGACAGTCACCGGAGCAGTACTTTCTATAAACGTGAATGAAAAAACCTAACGATATCATTAAAAGTGGTCCATAGGCATGTGTAGATATGAATTATAGTTAGCGTTAAGAAGACACGTCCCTGCTGAATTCGCCTCCTTTGCCAAACGCTCTTTTGGCCGACAGAGAAAATACTCCAATATTTAGTACCAAAGATAATATATAACATCAATTCAAGGTCTTTTCCAATGCTTCGTTTTACAAAAATGTCTGTAATACCATTAAATCATTCCATAACATTCAAACTACCGATATACTTTTACATAATAGGGGATACATTTGTACGGCCTACTCTTTTCGAATGAACTCGAAGCTGTACGAGTGTCCCTTCGCTTCGTTAATGGATGCAGTATGTTCACAGAGGTCTCATTCCTTTCCCGTAAATTTCGTGTTGACATTCTTTCGTCCATTTCGTTCCAAGTGCACTCTGGTGTTATAGATTTATGCTGGAATTGGCTTTCAAAGTGCCGTTCTGTGCCCCACGCTTTTGAGATAGCGATCTCTCCATCTTGAAAATTTCTTCGACTCCTTAATCTTGCTCTTCTGTTTTGAAACCAAGTCCTAATTTGTGTATCCGTGAGTCCAAGCTCCACACTGTATCTCATGCGCTCACTTGGTCCGACATACTGCTTCCTCATAAAGATTTCTTCAAGTCGATCCCGTTGCTTGCCAGAAAGTTTGTAACGTGTGGGTTTCGTTTGCTTCTCTTTGGCCTTTTCTAAAAATAGTAATATAAAATTACATTTAACAAGCTGACAAATAGAATTCCATAGAAAATAACGGGAGATATACACTTAATTAAACGATCTCCAATCCTACTAGATCTGTGCAAGATCTCACCTATGTCAAATTTATTTTGATTGTCCAATCATTTATTTGCTGATTTATGACAATACTTGACACCGCTCACGAATCAATTCAATCTCAATATCAACCCCAAAATTCCAACCCCATTCCTAACTAGACAAATTAACCTCATCAACTTTCAAACAAACAGCAGGCATAGTATCTTCACCTTGGAAGAAAAACGAATGGAAATACATCATATGAATTTATTACGTTTAAATTTGTTGTAGAAACATTTGTTTGAACTTCGAAAGATAGTTTCCACGTTATTATTGCTAAGACAACCTAAGTCAAAATCAGTGATTGCTCCCAAAAAGGGTGACAGTGCAGCAACCATATATCCTAACTTCCTTTTACTCGTTTACAATAAATCAAGTTTGCTTTCCGCTAGCATAAACCATCTACATCAAAGAATTGAAAATACTTCTCACCTAGCGTCTTTAACTCCTTCACCAATGCGTCTATATCCAATGTATAATCTGACGTCGTGTTTCCACTGGTGACATTTGTAGTTTGATCACATTTAGATACACGTTCCTCTGTCGTCTCATAATCTTCTACACTGTTCCGCGCGGTATCTTCATGCTTAATCAAGACTTCATCCTTAGTCCGGTCTCTGATAGGCCAGGCGAGAATATTCTCTATTGAAAATGACAACGGCTTGCTTTCCATGTTTTTGAGGCAACGTTTCCTCCTTCGCAATGCTTTAAACTAATTTCAAAACCGAATACAGTCCCATTTATACACGCGCGGCCACATTATTGATGTTTGCGTAACGACCGCCGATGCTTAGAGCATCATGTCTTCTTATTGTGAATCGGGCCACTTGGGAGCAAAGAACTAATCTACAACATCTCTCAGATTTTGTCGCATCCGATTTCTGTAGCGTTTGAAGAGAAGCATCAGTTGCGGTGCCTTTATAAGTTACGGGAAACAAAGCAAGCCGCGAAGAACGCGGTATTTAGCAGAGGAACGCCTATACAATGTATGCGATAGAGCCAAGGACAAGACTCTTACAAATAGCGCAATGGCACAAAATTAATACAAAAGTGAGTAAATATTTAATAATTGTCGGTACATCAAGGTCTAGTCATTATTTTCGCTAAGGGTTCCAACTTAAAGTGACGGCTATCGCTATGTCGAAATCTTTGTTCAACTTTGCAAGTCGCTGCGTCGAAGCGGTTGGTTTTCGTAAGAAATTATCTAGAAACTGAGAGGACAAATGAATATAAAGCTTAAATTAATATACTGTACGTCATTCTGTCAAAAAATTTTCCCATAACTGAGAAGTTTGGTAAGAAGCTACGGTTGTAACATTTAGCTACTCTATTATTAAATGAAAAGAGCAAAAAGTCAGTCACAATCTTCTACCTACATTGCAGTTGTTAATACCATGGCAGATTTTATCAAATATATTGAAATAGAAAGCATAGACTACACTGTATACCCTAGAAAATAGTCCTTGAAACGAATAAACATTTGCAAACCTTTACAACACTGAAAGGTAATAATCTTAAGTAAAATACAGGCAAACAACTAAAGATAAGTTAAAAGTACAGAGAAGTGATCCAATATAGTGCAAGACAATTACTGTTTGACACAAGGAGAAACTCAGCGCTGTCTAACGATCTTTGTCAAATAATTTTCCCAATGTATTTTCAGACATGCATGCAATCTGGGGTTTACAAAACAATTTCAAACAACCAGGATGGATCCCAAACACTTTTAGGAAAAATCAAGCATATTGTCGCAGCTTTATGAACTATGAATTGTAAACCTCAGAATTGTATAGACATGAAAATGAAGTTAGAAAATTGTGAGAAACAAACCACCGTTTCAGATGGGAACAGAAACGATAATGTTCTGCCTTCAGGCAAAGTGCTCTTGCAGCTGAGCCACCGAGACATTGTGTCTCAAGGATAAATTTATGATCTAGAAACAAACCATCAACACAGATAGGGCTGGAACCCACGACCTTCTGCTTTTTGCGCAATTTTCAGGCAAGGCCATGGAAATTTATCGAGATTTCAGCCGGAGAACTCTTACTCCACACTTTTCTCGTTCCGACTTCATTAGTTAGCTACGTAAGACAAGCATAAGTTTCTCAATATTTCACAATTGCATCTGCATAGTAATTTGATATGAATGCAAACCTCACAAACTTTGCTGCTCAACTTAATGTCAAATTCTGCCCTGGCGGCTTAAAACTGGACTTACCGGATGTCGTCACAGGCCAAACGATTTTGATCAATGACGACGTACTTTTAACTGTTTGTAAACGAAGTAAGACGTTTTTAAAACGCAGCCCCAAGCACGAATCCCATAAATATCACAAGGGCCAACGATTTTTAGCTTTTGAAACAGGACTTGAGTAAGTATTTGGACACATAATGTCAACCAGACAATAACAGCGCAAACCTTACTCAACAGATAATGATCGAACTCAGCACACAGCTAAAAACGCTTGATATAGTCCAGTCTTTTGTAACAGTTTGATCCCAGACAAGGAATATCTTATCTACATTGGCTGTTTTTGGCTACATTGTTGACATGACGAACAAGACAACAAATGATAAATCTTATGACGATAACTTCCGCCTCTGGTTCATGTGATTGTCAGGACAACAACATGATCTCAGCTGACACACAATTCCTGTTGGAAGGAGTTGAGTATGGAAATTTAAGCGGATTAGGCTGACATTTTAGTGTAAGAGGTGAACTATGAATTGGATGAGAATATTACTGTTGTTGCCAATTTTATGGGAAGCAGGAAGATGCATGGACACAATGCATGCAGGAAACACGTTTTATCGTGTGTGCTATTTTACAAACTGGGCTCAGTACCGACGTGGTATCGCCAAATATATGCCAACACAAATTGACCCAAACCTTTGCACGCATATTAACTATGCCTTTGCGAGGATTACAGATGGAAAGCTCGCGCCTTATGAATGGGACGATGTCAAATTGTATCAAGAATTGCAGGTGAGAAAGTAATTCTATGATGATACCTCCCACTGTGTTATGTGGTATAACTTTGTTATGGTCATTAAGATGGTCAAGGAGAGCCCTGTTGCACTTGAATTTACAAATATAAATTTCTCAAATATCCAACACTCACTTAATAGTGTACAAAATTTATACATGACTCAAAATTACACCATTCTTTAAAGAATAGTGTTTTTTGAGTCTATACATGTAGTGGCCGTTGAGGTACTACATATATCTGACACTGCTGAAGGCTCAAGCCGAAAGACAGAAAAATTAATGAATTTCCCATTGCCCGCCGCTGGGTTTCGTCTCGTAATACCAAGTACTTGGAAAGTCCTTCACCAATTATCTTGGCCGTGATGGCACGGAGAGTGTTGGCATTTCAGTCCAAGGGTTGCAAGTTCGAGCCCAGTTGGCTCCCACGTAGTGCAACTATTGTGTATCGTGGTAATGCTCCATTCTTGATCAATATATATATATATACATATATATGTATATTATATGTATATATATAAAAATTTTTTGGACCTGGCTATTGGGCACTGTCAACTGGTATACATATATATCACATATACTTTAGGTATTTTGCTGTACAGTAGTATATTTGAAGTTGTTGTTTTAACTATGGGTCTTAAGGAGAGATGACACAGAGCTTGAAATGGCCTCAAACAGAATTAGACAGGATTCTTTGCAACGTAAATTTGTAAGCCTTGGTTACTTTAGGTTTAATCCACCAACTCGAAGTTTAAGAGGGAAGGTGTCATGTTTGCAACGTTGATTAAATTATGCAAAGAGTAAAAGATCCTTTTTGAATCAGTTGAAGTCAAGGATAAAGACATTTATCAGGCCTGTGGTCGTCACTCCGAGAAAATACAGCGCCAGGTTTGCAGTGGCCAGTACAAGAGGAAGACCTTGGCCTGATTGGATCTTGCGGTATTAGTAGACGTTATCAAATCAACCATAGCACCTACTGCAAGAGCATGCAGAAAAGGTACGTCTTCACGTCAAACACGTGTCAGGAGCAGAGACACAAATAATACAGTTCACTTTTGAGAACACACTTGCATTAAAGTACATTTACACGCACGTGTTAATATTTGTGTTCCCTGTTCTAAATAAAGATATATCGTTGCTGTTACGTAAATCTCACATAATCACATGATATTTTTGAGATAGGAAGATTGAGAGGATTTGCTATCGGTAGCATTACGTCTTGGGTGGAAAACGTTGTATGTTAAATAACGTAGCAGTTTACGGGATTCATATTACATATTATCAAAGGTGTACTTGTTCAAGCCTGAAAGCTATTGGGAAGCTTGTTGATATGTTTTGGGGTTGTTTCTCCACATGGGACCCCCTCCCTCTCATGGGAACTTCGCTGATACCCATTAAAAATTCATTGGCAATCATCCCACCATCTCAAGAAGCAGTTGTGGCTTTCCTGCGCCAGACTAGTTAATTGCTGCTTAAGGTGGATGCTTTTGGGAAAACGGTACGCCAGTAGTGGCCGGACTGCAGAGTGTAGCAAGTTCACATACCCCACATCGAGTGTGTGGGGTGTGTGCATTTTAAAGGAGATTAACGTTGGAAACTGCCATACCCTGCAGTCGAGGATGAAGGAGGGAGGAGAAGCCATAACGAAGCTGGCCGGCATGTTGGTCATGGTAACTGTTAACAAAATAAATTCTTCACTTGGTCCTGCAAAAAAACATAAAAGCTGTCATATGACAAAACCGAATAAAATTCAACCAGATTTAATACAATGTTGAACGATAGATGAGTAAATAAGTTTACATGATGTTTCGAAATAAAAAGTATCGTTTAGTCACTCGACATATTCAGCTGAAGTGCTAAGCAGCAAATAAATTGTCGTGATCTTTTAGACCGAACAATGGCGCATATCCAAAACAAAATTCAAGGGAACTTTAAATTTTGCATGAAACGAATTGTGCTGGCTTGTGTTTTGACGGAATAAGAAATGGCCATTGCCGACTCTGTGGCCTTGTGATTAGATGTGAGTAAGTGAGTAACCTTGAGGTGCGAGAGAATTTTGAAGTGGCCGGTCCAGTTATACGGAATAACAGTGTTCTTGACAATCACAAAGCGTTTTAGTCACAAACAACTCGTGTGGATGCCCTTGTAGGAAAATTCCGCTACCATGATGCTTTTAGTACAGCTCATTTCAATATTTGGAAAGAGGCAATCCCACCTGACCAATTTGGGTTCTCCGGGGTTTAAGTTTATATAATACATTTATTGTACCTGTAAGTATTTAGGCCGCGGCATTTCTGTGTTTGGTTTATATAATACATTTATTTTACCTGCAAGTATTTAGGCCGCGTCATTTCTGTGTTTGGTTTATATAATACATTTATTTTACCTGTAAGTATTTTAAACCGCGATATTTCTGTGTGTGGTTTACTCCAGGGTTTAAAGACGAAAAATCCCACATTGAAATTTCTTCTGTCCGTTGGAGGCTGGAACCACGAAAAGGGTAGTATTAGTCCATTTTCACAGATGGTGAAGACATCTCAAACCAGAAAAGTATTCATCGACTCTGCTATTACATATCTACGAAAATACAAATTTGATGGCCTCGATTTAGATTGGGAGTATCCAGCCGGTCGCGGGAACTCCCCTCCTGGTGATAAACAAAGATATACCTATTTATGTGATGAGCTGCGACAGGCATTCGAGGCTGAGGCAACACAGACAAAAAAGCCAAGACTTTTATTAACAGCAGCAGTTCCGGCTGGAAAATCAAAAATTGATAAAGGATATGAGGTAGGATTATGTTGGCATAAAATTGATTCATGATTGTCTGTGTAAATTAGAAAATGGCACCAAGAGAAAATAACAGTTTCTTGATCAATTAGGTCAGGACCGTAGCCTGTCTTTGCAAAATGACGGTTCAAATCGTCTGCCAAAAACTAGGTTTGTCAGTTACCTCTTCATTTCGTAATGCTTACCCCAAAAGCACTTGTTACAAAACAGGATATGGAAACCAACTAACCGACAGGAAAAATTGGCACGCGGTGGGTAGTTTAATTTCATGGTACAAAGTTTAGTATTTATAGCTGACAATTGTTAACAGAGAAGTTTTGAAAATGTCCACTTTGCGAAAAAAGGGGGGATTGGCCCCCTGCCCCCGGTAACTACGACCATGTAGCTAACAAAACCAAACCAAAAAACTCCGTTACCACCCGCAGTTTTTGCAAGGCTGAATTTTCGGACAAAACGTCTTTCCGAAAATAAAGTATTCAGTAATTGTGGAGTTTGTATAAATGATAAGTATTGTTGTGTCCGAAATTTTAAAATTACATAGAAATCTATTCCCTTGTTAGGTAAAAATAATCGTGACACATATTGCTGACTAAAATGATATCATTATTACTTCAGAATACGTAAACGATGTATTGAAAGTGATTGTCAAATAGCACAATGATACTATCGTCATCTTGATTGACTATATCCTCCTTTTCAATTTTTTCTACCAATAAATCATGGTTACCATTTATCAGTTCTTCCATTCTTGATCAGAACTTCCCTGTTCCAAATATACGAGGTCTTAATAAGGCTTTGGACTTAAAGAAATGACAACCCCCACCTAAAACACACACACACACAAATACCCAAATACCCCAGGGGTGCAAGTTTACTAGGTACCTGAGAGTTTTGGAGATAGGAAATTGATGGTACTTCTTTAAAAAGAAAAGAATGTCAAAAGAACGCAAAAGTTTGAGATGGAATTTTGAAGTCTATGACTTTAGAGTTGATTGATATTCGATGTTCTCTTAGGGAGCAATGCAGATATTCTTCAATTCTAGCTCTGATTTTTCACGAAGTAAGCGTTAGAGAACGAAGTAAGTCGAATCCTGCTTCTTTTGGGGATCAAATGTCGGGGGGTTTTTATCACACACATTTATACATCATGTTATGTACACGTTCGGTACAGTGAAACCCCGCCTTACGGCCACTTCGTTAATACGGCCACCTCGTTATTAGACCCACTTCGTTAATACGGCTACCTCGTTATTAGACCCACTTCGTTAATACGGCCACCTCGTTATTAGAGCCACGTCGTTAATACGGCCACCTCGTTATTAGAGCCACTTCGTTAAAACGGCCACATTTATTTGGCCCGGAAAAACAGCCATACATAGTATCTTAAAAAAACCGTTAATTCGGCCTTCTGTTAATACGGCCAACGGCCAAATTTTGCGATCCCAAACAGCAGGATTCTTTGTTATTCCACCCCGTTAGTGTGCCATTTGTACTTAGCCAGACTGTAATAAAATCAAAATAATCTCATTTGTCTTACAAAAGAACTTTTCATTATTAAAGTCGCTTGCTTCTTTTCTTCCCTCTTGCTCCTTGCTCTTTTGTTCGTTTTGATTTCAGACTTCTGTCTGTTTGGCAGGTGGACCTCACAGAGAGATTATTATCAGTATCCAGTAGGCTTTTCAGAAGCTTAACATATTTCTCTTGTCCTGTAAATCTGTAAATGCAAGGGACTTTCATGCCGTATCCACTACCTCAATTTATAGCTTTTTCAATAACCCTCACGTCAAAAGTCACCTTTTTTTTGCAAAATCGTGAACATCATTTGTTGATTAAAGCACAAGAGTCCAGAACTTCCGTTTTGTTTTGTTTGTTTTATATTGTATTTAACACATTTTATTTGATGAATGTACCTACATTTCCAGATGTCTTAAAGAGAACAGTTGCTTAGGATGTTATCATTAGTTTCTACCCCATAAATTCCAAAATTTAACCAATCCTCGTTAATACGGCCACTCCGTTAATACGGCCACCCCGTTAATACGGCCAATTTTTGGTGCCCTTTGGTGTCCGTTTAACGGGGTTCCACTGTATGTTTTCATTTTCCGAAAATTTCGCAATATTAGAGTTTTCAAAAAAGTTTCTAATAGCCCCACAAAGTATTTTTCCAATTGTCTCCGTTTTGACTGGAGGTAAAATTTCTAAAGTCTGTTTCCGCTAAAATAGGTAGCTGAATCTTCTACGATGCTAAAATGATTTTCTTGTATTTGTAGAACACCAAACAAAACATTTGTGTACCAGTTATTCGTCCTGTCGTTCCTTAGAAATCTCTAGGTATACAAATGTCCCTGACATTTTTTCCCAACGCCTTGACATTTGGCTTGGTATCATGTAGCGTCACGTAACATCGCATCGCTCAATGCCACCTTTGGTACGAGTTTCTTGTCAAGGTTAGTTGTGTTTAATAATAATTATCCTCCATATACTCTGCTTTTCATTCAGGTCCCAAAAATAATGCAGTCGCTTGACTGGGTTAATCTGATGAGCTATGACTTGCATGGATCTTGGGAAAATGTCACTGGAATTCATACGGCTTTGATTGGCAGTGATAACCTAACAGTTACTTTTGCTTTAAATTATTGGCTACAAAAAGGTAAATGTTACCTTTACTTTAGATTTTTGGCTACATAAAAGGCACGTGTTGTTTTCGGTTTAGATAATTGGCTACGAAATGGTGTATGCAAGAGGATTTTTGTGACACGTTATTTGTTTTTAAATGTAGCCTTGCAGCCCCACGGACACTTTTCAAACGTAGGAATGAGTAGCTTGGACACGGGAGTATCAAAGGGGCTGGATCTAGTAGTTTTTGTGAAGCTAACAGGTAGGATAGTTGACTATTTGGTGGTCAAAATCTCGCAATTTGAAGAGAGTAATATTGCTTCTACCCAACAATAATATTATCAATATCCAAACAAATAAAGGAAACCTATGTGTCACTTAAACTGAAGTCAATAAGCTTGTTATCTTCAGATGATGCTCGGTCTGAAAGGAGTTTGTAACCATATTTATACTTGTCAATGTAGATGATATTGGATGATTATTCATATATTCAGACTGAGATGAAGTGCATAGTTGCCCCACTCGCCTTAGTTTTGTCCTTTGTTCTCGTTTCAGGCGCGATACCGTCAAAGATGGTACTTGGATTAGCTACGTATGGCCGAACATTTACCTTGAAGAATACATCTGACCATGGTATCAAAGCACCAGCAACTGGCGCAGGCAGAGAAGGAACATACACTTTATCAGCTGGTTTCCTCGCTTTTTATGAAATTTGCAAGTTACCATTTGATGTGGTGCAGAGAGATCCTGATCTTACTCCATATGGCTTTTATAGTACGCAATGGGCGGGATTTGATGATCAACAAAGTATTTTGCTGAAAGTTGATCTCATAAAAAAGAAAGGCATTCTTGGTGCAATGATATGGGCACTTGATCTGGATGATTTCAATGGCATCTGTGGCGCCTCAAAGTATCCCATTATAAGCACAGTCAAAGCTCATCTCCTTGGTCAACCATTACCACTTCTTGTCCCTCGCATTTAGATGGACGAAAACTTGTCTTAAATATTGTAATTTTGTATAATGATCTAAATCGCTTTCACTGTTTGAGCATGAAGTGGAATGCAGGCATTTTGGGTGGTGGGGGCAAACGTTATAGAACAGTGTCATAATTATGCGAATAAACTCCGCGGCGCTTAACGATTGAAGCTTCCTCCGTCTGGTGTACTTATTACAGGGTGATACCGAGTTGTATAATTACAGTTGTGATATTTATATCGATCGCTTTAATGACAACAGTTCTAGTTGATCCTTCTTTACGTTATATTCCTATTGAGATATCACAGACGCGACCTTACATATGAGGCGTGAATATCAACTAGTTACCCAGACTTAATACTGGCATATCACTGTTCACAAGGTTTTCTGTACTGTCTCAGTAGCTAAAGTATGATGCTTATTAAACCAAAATAAGACCAAACTGGTAAAATTCGATTTTCTGATGTGACGAATGTTTTTATGAGACTACTTGCACGCCTCCCTATTTCAATCCAAGCTTTGATGTCAGCTTTGTTTGTCGATCTTGATAAGCTGATGCCTTTGTTGTCTTGAATTCTACGGCGAAGTCACAGTTACATGAGAACACGGCTAAGCAGTAGCTGTAGGTTGTGTGCGCGTGACTACATTTAAGTCCAGCCCTGTGTCGCTATCTATTTCAGCAATAGCTATTTGCAATGTTGAAATTCACTCTTACAATAAGCCATGTACAAACTACCTTACATTGATATTCTTCTGGCTAAATGCTGTGCGTTCTGAGAGTAATTTTTCCCCGTGCATCTCTGCTGTTATGTTTGAACTGAAAAATGTTTAGAAGCTTAAGTTTGCTAGAATTGTAGTTAATACAGCTTTGACATCATTACGTGAGAAAAGTAATCTATCAGAGATAGTGAAATATTTTCGAATTGTTGTCATGTATGAGCAAATTGCCTATGTGATTTATTTAGGGTCCGATGTTACGGCCCCGCAAAGTTGTTTGATATCATATTGTCTGACACCGAGATGCAATTGGCTTAGACATCAGATGATGTATATAGCTTCCATGTGAGACAATCCGTGACCTGATCATCGTTTATTATCTGAGTGTACTCTCACACATTTTACAGTACTGACTAACCATGCAGAGAATACCGATAGTCTGAGAGGGGCCAATTTTTTATTAGATTCCATAGGTTAGGGGTGGGTTAGGGGTGCCACTGCAGTGTCTTTATCATTCCTGCCTTTCATCAATGTGGCTTGTTTGAATACGTATTAGAAAGCGAACCTTGCAAAAATAGGTTGACATGCCAACCAAAGTTGCATTTGATTTCTACGTGTAGCCATTAACATTCTAGCTTTGAAAATCTAAATAAACCATCCACTCTTTACAACACAGCATCACATGAACGACATATCTAACACTGTTACGGAAATATGGATGCGAGCACTTAAAATGGAAAACAACAAACACGAAATGTCATGGCGCCTCCTCTGAGGACATCTTGACCCCTGTCACCAGTGAGGTCCGCACATAAATAGCTCTACAAACTTACAGCTGCTGACGATGGAAGAACGATCTCCAGAAAGCCTTCCAGGTTCTACGATTATCCAATGTTCTTCTAGTAGTTATTGATCACTCCTAAATTTTGTCCTTGTTTCATAGTGAATTATAAATGAGTGGTATCTTTGAAAATTCGTTTGATGAAGACAATGATCCATCCACGAATTTATGACTTACAATGGCCGAAACCATGCGTCAGAATGACTATAATACGACACGCGTGAGGTTTCTCAAATATTTAATAAATTATGTATATTGCTATGCGCCCAGTAAAGCCTGTGCACGGATTTACTGTTTATACAAAGTAATTGGGGCGTCCCCTTTCGAAATTGCCCTGCATTGAAATTATTTGCAGCTGCATTCATTGCGCGGTGTCAGTGCATTTTTTAACATTGTAACTACTAGGGAAAGTTCTCCCGTAGGTCCAATGCTTTCCCCAGTAGTTAACGTGGAAATAAAAAAATCCCCAGTAGTTTGGGTCCTTTCGTGTAATGTAATTAGCAATGCTGGTTATATTGGTCCTTTTTATTGATGAATAATGGCGATCCCCTCTCGTCATTTTTCGCCCTTTTTGCAAATTTCCCCTTGTAGTCGTAATTTCTTAAAAAATGCTCTGCACGTTGTATACGTTCTTGAGTTGTGGCACTAATACTGGGTGAAATAAATGATTGCTAGGCGTTGCAAGAATACCAATGGGACGTCCTATACATTTAGTTAGTTCTGCAGGAGAAATCTGGACACAACACAGTTTAAAATAAGTCTACCTACAAGTGAAAAATGGCCTACACACTGTGAGCACCAGTATGTGTTCATTTTTAGAGTTTGAGTGACTCGTATCATCAAGATACATGGATTTGTAAGTGTACTTATTTATGCACGAGTGCGTTAGTGAATGTCGCAAGGGAGTCTAATGACACAGAGACCATGGCAGTGGCCTGTCGTTCACCTCGGATGGCTTCATATTAGTTGTAAACTGATGTGGAGATTCTACCGTTCACGTCGACTGAGTTTGTATTATTAAGCGACATAAATCCAGACATCAGCTTTAAACTTGGATCCTTTTAAACTGGCAAAGCATTGCGCTATGCAGTCTTGGGATGGGACCAGGATTTTAAGATGAAATTTCGCTATGAAGTTAAGGAGATTTGAACTAGTATCTTTAACATGTTGGTTCTCGCTGTTCCGCTGAATTGTCGTAACGTCTACTAAATAAATGATAACAAATTGATCACAAAATGATAAAATTTGACTAAATGATAACACGTTCATGTATTATTTCAGAAATTAATGAGCTAAATATACACTAATGATAGCCTCTTACCCTTTATTGAAGAGCCACTGTGGTATCCAAATTCCTATTAGCCAGGTAATATGGTAACTTTGAATTTCAAGGCAGAGTACATCCTAGATTAACGCAGGAAATAACACTTTTCACCACGTAACAAAGCAAGTCGATAATTTATCACTGTCATGACATGCTTTCCCCTTCTTTATTAATATTATTTCTGAGTATATTCATTTCGTATGTAATATTTTGAAACTGTCGCATAGAGGTGCACATGACTGTGTCACATTGTTTTAGCGAGGCAGATAAGCAACATCTCTATGTTCGTCCATAGCTCAGCAGATCGTCTCAAGAATAATTTGATGTAATATGTACGCACGTTTATTAAATCAAAGAAGATAAAAGAAGCACAACTTGCATTCATATAATCAAAGAACGAACTAACTTTGAATACCAATCGCAGACCTGAGGTGACGGGAAGAAGTACTGTTGAACATCGGAGTCTTGTGGGAATGGACTAACAAATTCGCAAGGAGCCGGTAACTTTATTACTATGTAAATTACTGTGTTTCGGAAGAGACCTGTCGCAGACCTGAGGTGACGGGAAGAAGTACTGTTGAACATCGGAGTCTTGTGGGAATGGACTAACAAATTCGCAAGG
>JANTCA010025506.1:0-22770 GCA_024741275.1 Chironex yamaguchii
AGAGCGAAAAAGATTGATAGTCCTTGAAAACCACGTACTATTTTCCAAATTACCTAATTTATGGAAATCCTCTTGACGGTTAAAGCTCTAGGTTACGGCTTGCTTTTAAAAACTGAAAAGGTAAGCGTTGTTGAGTTCAATTTTTGCAATGAAAAACTTCGCCATGTGTTGTTATCTAATATTTTTAAGTCACGTGCCCCACATTGATCACGAAGCTTTTTGTCGCACGCCTCAATTTTTGAGCGTGAAAGCCCTGCTAAACAATTATATGCAGCTTTAAATGCAATTAAATGATTAAGAATACAGATAATTAAGCTCTTTAAACAAAGTTCCACAGCAATCTTATTAATGCCTTGAAATGTAAATGTACCATAAATGATCGATTAAGCACCGTGGTGTTTATTAGTCATCAGGCTTTTAGGTGCAGCACTTATTCGGCTGCGGTGCTTAACTGACTGCAGCGCTTATTTTAACCCTTTAGGGATGGCAGATCTTGCCAAATTTGAGCATTTTCTAAGCTGTGCTTTGTTAAACTTCAGATGTTGACTTCCTGCCACTGGACTAGTTTGCACTAATTACAATTTGAAACACTGATATTTTTCAGTTACATTTCACCGTAGTTACAGCTAACAGTCATGGTTCATGTAGGGCATCTAACAGAGTTGAAGGTTGTTAAGAATACATTGACACTTAATAATGTTTAAATCATTAGATACAGTTCTTACTTAAGCAAAATGTACTCCCGGAAAAATAATTTTTGCAAAGATTATTCTGCTCATTTTGAAACCAAATGATCAGGATCTTTTTGTGCAATGGACGTCTTCCTTCTCAAAAACAGATGATTACGGTGCATAAAGTTCTTCAGCGATCCGATAGATACTTTTAATTCTTCTTTGTAAGCAGTATGGACTGTTTCTGTACGTTTCTCCTCGTCATACACAACTTGTGCTTTCTTCATTATCAGTTTGCTTGATACACGTAAACTTTTTTCTCTCCGACTTCAAATCCAGTCTAAAACTACATCATCTACAGCCTGGACCTGAGGTTTTCTTCCTCCACCATCTAAATGTTTACGGTTATCTCCTCCTTCAGTAAAATTAATACTTGAAAGTGACTCATACACAATGCTCGTCAACATCGTATTTTCTTCCTGCTGAATGATTACCATGTACCTCAGCATGAGCTATAGCTCTAAGTTTAAACAAAACAGTGAACGGGCAAATTTTTTTACCTTTATGTAAAGATGACAGATTTTTGTCTGTTGTGGAAGCCATATTAAACTTCAAATGCTATAACACCATTTCTTTCTGATAAAACAAATATCATTTTGTTCACGTGAGAATTCTTCAATGTTAACCTTTGAAATCATTCATGTTCAAAATCATTTTTGAGCGAAGCTTGTTTGAATGAAAACTTGGAGGTGGACAGAAACAAACAAGAAATGGTGAGAATACACCCAGTAGATTTTGAAATGGTTTCCAAAGTAAAATTTGAATCTATTATCCGTGGTCACCATGTGTACAAAGCCGTATCAAATCCTGAAGTTGGTGAAAAGTTTGAGTGTTATGAAGATACAAGAAAAGAAGCCAAGGATTATGGTAAACATTCCATTGGTATTTTTAAGCTTTCAAGCAGAAAAGGAAAGAAGACTCTTCTGGGGCACATTCCTATTGAACTTTCAAGTCTAATATATTATTTTTTGAAGGCGGAAGAAACAAATACGGTCATTGCTTAAGTGACAGGGAAGAGGAAGCGTAAAGTCAGACTTGCTGTTCCAGCTAAGTTCACAGCATTTATAAGGAACAGAAGATTTGCACAAGTGTTGGACTGACAGTTGAACAGCAAAAAGGAAAAATATGTTCACTTGGAACTATTACACGAGTCAATTTGCTGAAAAATGTTTCCTGTTATAAACAGTGTAATTTAGAACTTTCCATCATAAAAACCTGTACACAAGTTCAAGTATACTGTTCCTAGCATATTCATTGTAAATACTCAAATAAACACAATAGCGCTTACTCAACTGCAGCACTTATTAAATCACTTCTGTTGAACGTGCGGCACTTATTTGACTGCAGCTCTTATTCGAGTAGCAGTGCCTAATCGATCATTTACAGTAGTTATCTGAAAAGTTGCAATTCTATTTGAAGGTCAGTTCTATTCTGTCGTCTTTCAAAGATGCAAATAAGTCAATGACTTCACTATAAAAAGATTTTTCGCATGAAGGCTGGTAAGAAGACTCCTCTCTATGGAAAATAACGATAATGATCCCCAGCGCCCTTGGCCCATGGTGCTGCCATAGACATTAGTAATTCTCTTTAATGCTGAGAAAGAGTGCTCTATTGTTGTTGTTGCCAGGATAGTTAGTATGAGTTCACAAAGTTTTGTTACTTGTGGCATAGATTTAAAAAGCCTTGTCGACAATAGCATTATATCATAAGGAAATGGGTTAAAAAACTCCTTGGAGTTATAAAACGCTCTCAGTTCAATTTCTAATTTGACGTGATCAAAGTGACATCCATAGACATTAACAAGCAATGTAAAGGCTGCCCTTGGAAATGCTTTGGCATGGAGTTCAGACTTTCCTCGATTCAGTAGCTCTACAAAGAGAAGGTCATTCAAGGAACTAAATCTTGTGGACATTTCACACAAAATATGATCAATTTTATTTCAAAAAATAGACCCTTGTAATATTGTTGATCTTTGGTATCATTGAGTTTCCTTTTCTTTCAAGGAGACTCAGGCTCATCAATATTGAAGCAAGATTGATGGCAAATGTGATGAAATGAATCATCATTCCTCAATCTTAAAATGGTCTCCTTTAAATCTTGAACTTTCAAGTTGCAATAAGTCATATCAACTCTTTTTGCCTGCAAAATGCTAAATAACATTTCTGTGTGAGGGAAGATGCTTTGAAACACTTCAAGCAGGAACAAAAACTCATTACTTTGTAAATTAGCAAAATAGCCACTAGCAGCATCTACAGTGGCATTGTCCAATGACTGTAGCCTTCCACTGACATCTTTAAAGAAAACAACAAGGCTGCTCATGACAGAGTGAACACTGCCAACCACGTGAGCATTTGAATTCCAACAAGTTTCTGAAGCACTTGGAATCTTACGTTTCACATGCAAATCCAAGGATGCTGAACACTTTGCTGAACGAGAGAAAAAAGCCGGTCAATGAGGAAAAGAATCTTTTGCATGAACTGATTCTGCCTACACTTTGAGAGAGTACAAGGTTACGTTTATGTGTATAGCAGTGAATAAATAAAGCTTCACAATATTTTTCCCTCACTTGAACACTCACCCCTGACACTTCAACAGACATAACTGAGGCACCATCATAGGTCTGGGCAACAAGCTTGCTACCAATCTTGTATCTTTCAATGGCTGATACTGCAACTGCAGCTACTTGTTTGACACTCCTTTCTACACTACACTCACTGAAATCAACAAACATTTCAAAGATCATAAAATTTGAAACATAGCAAAGGACTACCAACAGTTGCTCCATCTTCAAAACATCGGAGCTTTCATCAACCTCTATTGCAACAAAATTAGCCTCAGCAAGCTCAACATGAATTTCTTTTGTCATGAGCTGACCCCTACAATATACCAGATCATTTTGGTCTTGAGGAGATGTACCAGTAGAACAGTGGCTTTAGATAAGTGCCTTTGCAACACATCATGATATTGTTCCAAAAGTTTGAAGAGTTCTATGTAGTTTCCCCTCCTGAAAGAATCCTCGTTTTCATTGTGACCTCGAAAAGGCAGGAAGGAAGGAAATAAACAGCATTGATTAATCTCTGGATTGCTTCCTTGTTGTCCTTAACTTTTTCACTATGGATCTCAATAGACCTTTGGTTTGGAGTGTCAATCAAAAAATCTACATGATTTCTGCAGAAGTTTTGAAAAAGTATCATTGCATGAATGTGCATCTGTGAAAGACTGTGGTTTTTGTGAAGATATATTTAAGTTGTTTAAATCATTGTACCCTTTTCCATTCCAATCTCCACTTTCAGAAATAAAGAGCAGACATGGCCAACAATACAGTTTATTATTTTCAGATGATCCAGAAAGCCGTTCAGATCTGTCATAGCATTTTGCCTTAAAATGACAAACAAAACCACCCTTACAAGGTTGTATGATGTCGAGGTAAGACTTGGGTCTTCCCATATCAATAATTTTCTATCTTTCAGTGTATGGATGCCTTGAGAATGGCTGTTTGAGTAAACTTGAAATAACATCATTACGAAAATACTCAGCCGTAATCAAGCAAAGAACATCCACAAAGCAAAGCCACTGAAAGTACTCTGACAGATCTGTGTACCCAGGGGGTGGGGGTAATATGATGGGAAAATGTATATCATGCATGTCCATAAAATCACTGAGAAAGGGGCATAAAATCACTACAATCCAAAAACCAAGGATTTAGAAAATAGGGGGTGTTTTAGGTGTCTAAGGGGCAGATTTTCAGAATTGCACAAGTAGAAAACAGTGTTATGGGTTATTGTCAATTATACATTTTATTATACAAATCCTTACAGATTAGCTAACTTGGTATGGCAGACTTATATAAGCTAAAATATCTACCCTGGCTGAATTCCAAGTTCTTAACTAACTTCAGTCAAAACAGATGAGCAATGTTAAAACTATTGAGAGGATTTTGGCCTTTGGTATTGCAATTTGAGTGCACCTACCAGGTCTATGTACTAACAAGAGCTTTGTAGAGCCGTTAAACTTCCCTGTCTTCATCTGCTGGAAAGTAGTAAAGTTACACTGAGACCAGTTTTTGACAATCATCGTGCATTTCATGCACTTAGGTGTAAGATCTCCAGCATGGAGTTAGCTTTCCTCTCAGTGTAGTGGCTGGATTTAGCCTAAGTTATACTACTTGGCATACTGGCACATGAAATACTTTGTGAAATTGTGAATAATTAGTATTATCCTGAATGTTGGCATATACCTGAGGAGCTACTAGTGTACCTCTTGCATGAGCTTCACACAGAATTCACCTCCAGACAATAAGACAAATAAAGGCTATTCCACTTAAGTTATCACAAGATATATTAGAAATCAAATTCAACTTACCATTGACCATAAAAGGATTGTTTGTTACGTTTTAGTCGCATACTACACTTGTCCAGCCTAGCAAGTATCATATTATCCATACATGCTGTGAAAAACTGGCTAGGAACTGGATCCCAGACAGTCAACATAAACACGAAAGTCTCTGCAGCCCACTATGTGGCTGGAAGCTGAAAATTTTCAGCTTATTTACCCATTGTTTCACTCGTGCCTTGAGGAAATTATTTAAAAAATCTACACTCTGATTGGTTGAATGGGGCCGGAAGGGATTCACCACTTATTTTGTGACCTAGATGCATATCAAAGGAAAACAGCAATGGCCTTCTCCTGGTATTTGATTTTTCAATCAAACAATGAGCAGGAAATTCTTTGCAAAAACAAGGTTTGCTGATATTTTAACATAAAAATTTATGATTTCTTAAATGTTTATTTCAGACAAATAAAATTGGTTCCTTATTAATAATTATTAAAGTTCATTAAATTGAATAATTAAGAAAATGATTTTGCTAAAATTCCAGGGTATTCAGTGAATACCTTGAATACCAGGATGCTAGGCCACTGAGCATCGATGCAATTTAAAACATATTATACGGGATATACATAGCAATGAGCAAACACCACTATCATCCACATGATTTTATCTAGAGACTGATTTGCAAATTTATCAGTCACAGATGTTTTACCTTGGTGTAAGGTAAAACTTGTCCAGAAAAAGTGCTGTCAAACTTTAATAGAAAATAAAATGATTGAGGAAGAGATTCTCACAAAAAATGGAGCCATCTGCCCAACAAGGTTAGAACCTTGTAAAGTCTGCATTTACAATGTCCAGGTTTAATATGTTTGACCATGATCCCAGCTCTTTAACTGCAGGCCTGGTAATACAAGGCATGTAATTGCATTTATATGCCTTCATAGACAACCAAAAAAGTAAACAAATGCTTTCTGCTTCCAGTGCAAATAAATTTTAGTCAATATTCTAAAACTTGCTTTCTGCTCAGATTTATAGAGCAAGTTAAACAAGTGACAAATTGTAAACCTTAATGACCTTCAAAACAACACAAAGAAGCAGATGAATGTTGACAAGTAACAGATGTGGAGTTCCAAAGAGAATAGGACTTAACTGTTTTGGCTGTTTTCCTGTTTTCCTATTCATTCATTTTTTGCTTGCATTTTACTCTGATTGCTTATTTGATCAAATTTAAGATCTTTTGTAGCAAAGTACTGTACATAATTATCATTGCTTTTCTACCTCTTATTTCATAATTACTTACTTAAATAATTAAAGCATCATTACTTTTAAGATAATTGCATACATTAACAGCTAAAGGGATGTAAATAACCTCACACAGGTATATTTCAACCATACCAGGCATACAACTGCAGGTGCCAGGATGCTTTTACAGGTCTATCAATTTTCATGCTTATGAAACAAACTGAACAGCTAAAACTCAAATGGACTATAAAGAACACAATAAGAACACAGAAAATGGAAAAAGAAACCTCGCATAGACATTATCAGCAACGTATCTATCATCCCTAAAATTTCCCCAATTCTGCAAGAAACACTATAAAACATCTTCCTAAAATTGCATATTTATCTTCCCTATTCAAATTTGTTAAATAAACAAGTAAAAAAATGTGTACAACATGTAATATATAAAGTGACATACCTCCAACCAATAGTCTTGAATTGTCTGGAATATCTTTTACGGCCTCTAATGGACTATCATAAAATTTGACATGAAGTGCACTTGATGTAGACAATGCCTAAAATTAACATGTTAACAATTACTGTAAGTTAATATATTTTTGATTATAAGAATTTCAATACAGACACAAAGTTGTAAAAAATCACTTGGAAAAGCAGTAAGCTCAGTTGACTTGTGTTTTCTAACATGTCAATTCCACTCTTTTGAAGTCCACTTCTACACTCCAGGATTAGACATTCAATTAGAATTAACATTTGTTGTTTATTCTTTTAACATCTATGACAAGAAAAGTGGTTCACAACAAACAATGAAACAGTTTGTCACACAATTACATTATTTAACTTTGGAAAACTTCAAATTAACAGCTACTCTAGAGCATTTTAGCTTAAAAATCTTTGATTTATAGATGTTATTTATGACATGTATAAAAGGAGAAAACAAAATGTATGCTAACCGACTAGCAATAAAATCTTTTTTCATTCAAAAATTTTGTCAGAAAAAATTTTGAATGGAGCCTTTTAGAAATCATTATAAATGCATGAAAACAAAGGAAGTATTTGCCTTTGCAGTTCGAGTGAAGAAAATTCTTATTTCGGTGTTTTGTAAGCTACTGAAACCTCCAGTTATTAAGAGTGAAGTGAGTTTGCCTTTATAGCAAAATAGTAAACCAGTGAGAGTCTGAGTTGACTTGTGCAATTGTTCAAATAACTAATAAAACACAGACCATGCAATTAAAGACATACAGTGAATCTGCACATTTTGTGTGGGAACACTAATATGATTTTCAAGAGAAGCTGACTCACTACAATTATACGATGTTGATTATAGTATAACACTTTGTTTCCTGTGAAACCAGTGTCAGGTTGTCCATAACTATAGTCTATTGGCTGATGCTTTAGGTTGCTGCAGTTTCCATGCTCAAAACCACTAATGCTGGTCAGTGAACATTTTGTCTACTGCCAGGGGCTAAGGTATTATCTCAAATTATTTTATTTTATAAGCCTTTGGGCGCTACAAACTAAAAGAGCGAGGCATGCAATGTGTCCATCCATGCACAGATTTTAGGCTGGATCTACACCTGCACGAGACAATAATACAATGTATAATACATGGTCCAACAAACACTCCTGTTCTCATTCATACACCTCTTTTTGCCTTCCTTCAGTAACATAATTTGACACATTCAAAAATCTTAGTATGTGCACGTGCAAACTGTGCATTAAATCTGCTAATCTTAAGAAGTGCAGTCTCG
Source organism: Chironex yamaguchii (assembly GCA_024741275.1). Lineage (NCBI taxonomy): Eukaryota > Metazoa > Cnidaria > Cubozoa > Chirodropida > Chirodropidae > Chironex > Chironex yamaguchii. Next base: position 8,052 of record JANTCA010025506.1, read on the forward strand.
TTTTGGAACTTATCTCAGTGTCCACTGCAGTCTGCGTGACAATTAGAATGACTGGTCAATTTTCCACATGTACTATTTTACAACGAATAAAAATTAATAGATTCGCGAAAAATTTACTTCTGACCATTCTTGCCATGTTACAAAAGACGTAGTCCGGCAGTACTAAGCTAACTCAAGCTGAACTTAAAATTCATAAATTGAAGCTATAAATACGTTCCCTTACCTTCCGACTTGTGAAGTTGCGAGCAAGTGGCTTGAGCCTACGGCAAAGAACAGCTCGATACATGTCGAAGTGACATGAAACAGACCTTAATGGTCGCGTGTGCACTTTATTTTGCAAGTGTTTGACAACAACTGCAGACAGACAACAAAGTCGAGATGGTAGATGCTCTTTTGTTGTACCTGTTGAAAAACGCGACACATGTTGAGACCATTCAACATCAATACGAGGCAAATGAAGGTTGGCACTGGACGATATTGAAAGCAGTGGAGAACTAATATCTGGATTGGTGTTATCATTACTGGTATTGTTTGGGCGACAAAACCAAAACCCGCTAAGTCCTATTCTTTACAACCTACCATTGAAACAGGAAGATTTCAAAAGCTTGCCAAAATGAGGTTTGGCTCTTGTTACAAGGTAGCTTTTCGCCAGCAATCTTGAGTTTGCAAAATATGGTAGCATACACACAAAAAACGCGAAAATATAGTTTGCACCATGACTCGAGGGAGGCCCCTTGTCTTTACCATGTGATGTACTCACTGTGCAAGTAGAAGGGCGTTTGTTTCAGACCACAACCCAATCATACATTAAAGACTTTTTAAAAATGTTTCATGACATTTTCCCATTTTTGCACTTGTCACTTGTTGGTAAGATTATGGAAGTTAAACACACGGTGAGATTGCCCCCATACTGTGGCATTCTCAATGCTTATCCAGATATTTAGCCCATGGGCTGAGGAAACTGAGATTAGCACCATTCTATCCCCCAGATGATGTGGATGGGAACAGTAGTATATCTTAAAGATCTTCTGTGTCATAAAACGCGAAAGTTGACAGAGTGAGATTAGCTGTAGTGACCTACGTAGTTAGCAATGCAATAATGTAATTTCGCAATAATATTCCAAATTGACGTAAACGGTTAATGTGGAAATCTCTTAATAAAATTCCCTGTTTCTCGTAAAAGATCCATTACTCGATGAATCAAGGTAAAGTTCGTTGTTCTCTTTTGGGAGTTCCTACGTCTTGGGGTTATTAGTTATATGAAGGATTCCTCTATCCTTCAAATGGAAGATCTCCAAAATTCAAAAGCACAAGGTGACCAGCGGCAAGTGCTTGTATACTAAATATAAAGTTTTGCTCAAACTTTGGATTAAGTGACCTAGCATTCACGTTCTCTCTGATAATAAAATCTAATTCTTTCAAATTTACTTTATAAATCTTTCACAGCAGAGTCTCAAAACTTGTCTTTGAAAAACCTCAGGCCCAAAAATATCGGAGATAATAAAAAAGCACTGTATAAAAGCACTTAATGCCCCTTCTGGGGATCAGACCTATTTTTCCGTAGTATTACTTCTCTAGGTTTGAGAATTTGATGGTTTTACTAAATACGCAGTCTCTGTACAATCAGTTCGGGATGTTTCTCCTCGAAACAGACCAAGCAGCACGGAAATTATTGGAAGTCTTAATATGGAGAAATCGACAACAGACGGCATTAAACAAAAGAACTCAGATGCATTTGCTGAAGTCCTATATTTCACTTGTTTATCAGTTAGACAAGCAGGACTTATCAAATCCTCGATTGCGGGAAGACAATTCTCAGAGCATTTCTCAGACTTGTTGAATACCCTGCTCCATATATCTTTTCCAAAATATCAAATCTTCACACCTAAATTTGAAAATTTAGAAGTGCAGTTAACTACAGACACCTGGTTTCTACGAGTGCTTGTGGTAACTTCCAATTCATATTGATGCCACATGTATTTTTTCCTGTAAGTTGTCATGACCATATATGGTGTATCTGGCACTTCAGGCTGAGCCTCACGTTCATGATTGTGGTCCTATTTGGTTTTCATAATTTGTGCTGTTTGTGGTGCTGTTTCATTGTCGAAATACAGTGATGTCTATGTTTATTTTTCAAAGGTAATTTATTGTAAAGTTGCTATTCCAGGTTAAAACATCAAAGGTTTCCATCACAGTGCTTAAATTCTGTTTTTAGAACAGCTTAATTTATTTTGCCGCGAGTTTTTTTATCCACGTTTTCTTAAAGTTCCCACCTCACCCCCAAATGTATTCCTGATGTGCCCTTCAAATCTCTTTCCCGTACCTCCCTCTTCCTTTTATGGTTTTACTGGCCATTTTCCCCTAAACGTCTTCCTCCCAAATGTTACTCTATTTACCAAAATGACAACTTTTGTCATTTTCCTCATTAAATCTAGTAAAGTGAGGAAAATATGCCTTTGAAACAGTAAAATCCCTATCGCCCGGTTCGGGAAATTATAAGAAAGTCCACCCCGCGACTATACTTGAGAAAAAATCCCCCCCCCAGGAATTGTAATGGAAAAGATTAGGAGAATGCATCAACAGTTTCAACACATCTATTGACATCATTAGAAAGGCCTTCATTAGATTAGAAATATTCCAAACTCTGGTTGTAAGGTCTTCCTCAGGTTCTTGGTAAAAAGTACCCAGGGAGGCACTCCTAAAATAGGCGTCTGGCGTCTAAAGAGAAATATGTGGAAAGGTATCGATATTTAAGATATCCATATTCACACGTTTTGCGCTTTTAGGGTTGGTCTTCACATTTCAGGTCAATTTATTTCAAAACTGGCATTTCATTGAATCCAGTTTTGACTCAATGAATGTGATACGTGGTGGTAGTGTCAAGATTTTCCTTGCAGATGAAAATTCGAGCTATCAACTATATAACCCAGGGAAATAAACATAAAAGAACGCTAAAAAAGGTTATATATTTCTTCATTTTACTTCTGCACCCATCAAGAGTGCAGTAGGCACTAATGGGTTAATCAAAGTGAGCAGGGGCGCTGTATTCAGCAATCGTCAAAGTGAAATGTAGGTATTTCTTTGTTTTTCAACTACCCTGCCATGTTGCTAAATCACTGTCTACAAAATCTGTTTGGCCTGTTCTGTCTGGTGTTGTTTTACAGGTTTGTGATACATTGGATTTTATAAGTAAGAGACTGTATACCAGGGTGGGGAAGTCAATGGATGCGCTAGATCCTAAATTTGACAAGTTCTTCGATGTCTCAGTTATAAACTTACTGTTTGATTACGCATTGACCATACCAAACATCTCTAGGGTTCTGGTTGACAAAAATGCTGACTTGGGGGTTCTGAGTGCCGAGTGTAAAATACACAAAGGTATCATTTAGGAGCACATAAAAAATCTACAATCGGCAGACGTCTTTGATGTTTTTCGCGCACTTGAAGAGAATTACTCTGGTACTTCTCTGGAATTACAATGGTTCTGATACAGCTCTACTACCATATTGTGATCACTATGGGTTACGCAAAGTGCCTGAGTTGAATGTCTCTTTTCCGCACAGTCACATCAACTCGCCGAAGAGAAGCTCTTAATCACCTTATAGAGAGTGTAGCTTGATCCATCTGTACTTTGAGAAAGATATCGTGAAGAGTATAACTTCTGAGGAGTTTTCGGTTGAATGGAGCAAAAAGCCTCGAAAGCTGAATTTCTGACATACCATTTCTGGACATTTCCTTTCTGAACTACTTTTCATTGCCTTGAGACAACGGCCAAGCTTCTGAAACAGTCTATTTTATACCTTCTTCAGCATTGGTCATTTATTACGTTAAGTCTTGAATGGTTTTGTTATTACTCAGTATGCACTTATATTGCTCTTTAGGTTGTGAATGTTCCTTTAGGTCGAGAAATCTTAATTGTAGAAGTAGAAATGTACAAAATCGAAGTCCATTTTTTGATCGATTAAAGCTAAAAGCAATAAAATCTTGAATTAAAATTTCTGAGAATGGTTTTAATAAAAAATTGAGGAGGCTATAGAGCTTCTCGGGATCACTCCGCAGCGGCGGCAGAGCAGGGGGCTTCAGGCCCCCAATATTTTGAAAATGTAGGAATTTGTGTTAAAATGATGCCAATTTTTCAATGTTTAGTGGCTTAAATATGGGTTGAGGCCCCCCTCAAATTTTTTCGCTACGCCACCCCTGCCCCGCTTTTTAAAAGGGTTCACCGATTTTCCAGAAGGGGTTACACAAAAATTACGTTAATTGGTGAACAGGCTGGCCAGTACGCCTTAAATTTATGAAGAGTGCCCTAAAATATGCTCATAGGTGATAAGCATGCTCTACAGAGATAGTCTGGCTACGGCACTGGTTAGATTACGCAGCTTCACTTTAAAATGGCTGGAAGGAATACAATGGACGGTGAAAAATGGAAATGATATATGCCATAAGAGGTTCATGGTCTAAAGATCTGTGCCAAAACATACAGAACTTGGCAAGTACTCGTCACGCGCAAAGCTCCGCGAAAACAACGGCATCAGGTGGATTTTCCAGTTTGCAACCGAATTCTTTCTTCTTCAATTTTATATTAAGTTCTCACATGAGCGTAAAGAAGTAATCCAGAAATGACTCTGAAAAGCAAAACGACATTTTAATTTGAAAAGTATGTTTCGGCCCTGTGACAGTTATTTCACACTGACTATAAGTTTGAACCTATCTAAATGCAAACAGAGCCATTAAGCTATTGCGTTATAGAACTGTAATCAATGTCGCAGTATAGTGGATCAGACGATGATGTTGCAACCCAGAGGTTGCGATTTCGAATCCGCGTCACCACAAACAAAATACCATTGGTGAGAGAAGATAACGGGAGCCCACTCTCATAAAGAGCTCACTCCGTAGTAAATTCCCTAACCCTGGCATAGGAATCAGCTACGCTCAGTAACGAGTACGCTACGAAGAATCAATGTCAACTGAACATGGCTATTGAAATGCCAAAATATGTTTTGCAAGTTACATTGTCTTAATACATATATATACATATATACATATATACATGCACATGTATACATAACTGTATATGTATGTATGTATATATGTATGTATGTATGTATGTATGTATGTATGTATGTATGTATAAGACAGATATTTGGTTACTTTTATATTTCCCCTTTTAGATATACGAAGAGGACTGGGGCCAAACTACCACAGAGACAACCAAAAATAATGACGAAGGGCAATAACAGAAGCAAGAATAGAAGGAAAGCATTTAAAGAGTATAAACACAGTAAGGACGCAGGACTAAAATACTGGAAAACAAGCAAAATCATAGAAAGAACGAACTGAAACCATGGCGAAGGCGAAAACAATCACCATAGCGAAGGCAAATACAATCATCATGGCGAAGGCAAATACAATAACCATGGCGAAGGCAAAAACAATCACCATGGCGAAGGCAAAAACAATACCATGGCGAAGGCAAAAATTATCACCATGGCGAAGGCAAAAACAATCACCATGGCGAAGGCAAAAATTATCACCATGGCGAAGGCAAAAACACGACGCGTTTCACTTAAAACCAGTTCAGAATTCAGTTAAACACAAAAAGCAAGAAGGCTAGAAACTCTATTTTCTTCTAATTGAATTATAGCTACAAGTTAAGAGAAAGTAATCAATTAAAGTAATCCCAATACTTTGATGAAGTTGCAGATAATGGAAGGTGAAATGGATGTACAGAAATAACTAAACAGCGTTGATTGATGTAAAACCATATTCACATAATGTATTCAAACGATACGAAATATCACAGTGAATATTGTAACTAGCCACGAAAATTAATACATTTGCATAATACCCTTATACATTACATATACATTGCCATTATCGTCAAGTACTGGGAATTTGCAGAAAAATATCTGCGGAAGAAAAACGTCTTGTTAACTAGATTTCAAAATAACAGTATCTACGTACTAAGACTTAAAATTGTTGTCCTAACAAATGCGAGGTGCGACTTAACACTCAGTGATCTACGTGGTGTTGGTTGGCTCCACACCAATAACATCGTATACCGTAGATTAGCATTTCATACAAAGGGTTTCCCCTTAACTAGCACATGCAATTCAAATCCTTTTCTACGTAAGTAGCTGATGCTAGAACTGGATGCTGTTAAAGAGTTGTGATTACCAAAGGCTGCCACTAAAAGGGGAAAGCAAGCCCTTTAACACTAGAATGGTGGGCAGTGGAAACCCAGACTCGAACTTGCGACCTGGAGCATGCTTACGATTATTGTACAACTTTACCATACACTATACATATAAAATTCGCAACAAGGATAACTTCATATCTAGGAAGGAATTTTCAACACGACAAAACTAAACTTACTTAAGTCGAATAGATATGCTTCTTTAAAGTTCGGAGTACACTAAATGCGAAGTAGTGTGTGAGTACTTTATGTATTATAGCACGCCCAGGAAAACACTTAACTGTTAAAGGTGCTACATGAAATGAGCATATAAATACTCTATGTCAACTGAAATATGGAAATCTTTCAGAAAAATCTTACGACAGGAAGAACTTCTATAAATAGTGAAGTTCTCTCTATAAATTAAGCTTCAGCTATCAAATTGTGAGACTTCAGAATAACTTTTTTGCCAAAAAGGGAAGGTTGTTATACCCCTCTATATATACTTCCTTCTCATGACTTTGTCCATATCAAAACCACACCAAAAAAGTTTCAGATATAGAAACTTAGACAAAATATTGTTCATTCAAGGAGTAGAGTCCACACTGATGCCAAATAAATTTGTTATAGGCATCTCCATTTACAAATAAATATATGAATTGAGACATGACGAGATGAAATTATATATAATTAAAACCTGCTATGTATGAAAACAGAGAATGAAACAAAACCGCTAACACTCATTATTACGCTTACAGACCACAAGAAAGTAATTCAAAAATATCTAAGACCAAAAAACACCAAAAACCAAGACATAATTGAAATAAATATTTACTATTGAAGTGCCTTATTTGTTAGTCGCCGTACACAAAAAATGAAAACGTGAAAGGTACTATCTTGTATCTAAGCAAAAAAAAGAATAAACGACGCGATACCCTTACTTGCATTTGGATTTGAGAAGCACTGAACAAATTAGTGTAGCTAAATTCAGAATGTAAAACTACGTTGGTACAAACATCGAGTACAAAAGGTAATGTCTGGTTTAAAACTCTGGGTTGATCACTTTTTAAAGGCCAGTCTTGCGTCCTCAATTTCCTGAAATGTTGGTTGTCCATTTGGAAATAAGAGAAGATCTCTTTCCTCTCTCAAAATATTCTCTGCTTCGTCTAACAATTAAAGGTTAAAAAGCACCACAGTTTACACAGATTGACAAATATATAGACAAAAGGGAACACACTTATTTAATGTCAAAACAATTATCAAATTTCATATTACGAGGGGAATGCAGCACACTTTTTCAGGTTTTGTGAAATATTTTCATTCTTTCGAGGAGTATTGGTGGACACTGAATTGATCAATACAAGATCGTTTAGCCAAAGTCGTATCTAAAACAGAACCTCTACCAGTTCTAAGCTGGCGTTATAACTTGGGATGGCACCTTGACCCGGTAAAAACACCTGCGGTTAAAATAAAGAACATTTGCCGTTCTTTACTCATATTAACGCTGATATCTATTCACGGACTTGTCATTTGGAGACAATTGTCATTTGGAGACAATTGCCATTTGGAGACAATTGTCATTTGATGACAATTGTCATTTGGAGGCAATTCCTTGGACTGTTTCTTAGAAGAGGAATAGGAAATTAAGTTTCTACAGGTAGAGTAGGCCAAAAAAGAGCCAGACGATAAGTTGTGCGGAGTGGGTTGTAAAGGTGATATTGGGCTTTGCTATTGTGATAGCCAATGCCAACACCTGACAGTGTAGTCCTTGACAATGACATACTCACGTGATCAAAGGACAGAGGTGTCCTGCGTTAGCAGCAATCCACAGAAACAAAATATCCTGACTGTACTGCCGTATGACAGGAATAGTACTAAAAGGAAAGTCCTTTTATAGGCTTAAGTGACTGACAGCAACAAAACAATAAGCTTGAAAAAGTAAAGTTTTTTTTAAAAAATCAAACATTTGCTTGTTCTCTTTACATCAGTATTACCTTAGAAAATACATAACGAAAGTTTTTTACCGTGTCGCCAGGATATCACACTGCTGGAAAAAGCTTTAGAGCTTAATACCTGCACGTTTTGGCTGTAAATATACAGGTACATTAAAGAATAAAAAACATGACTTACAATGTACTTCTTTGTTAATTACAGGTAACCGTTGAGGATTCCTGAGAATATTTTGGTTTACTTGAATGCTCAATTTTTCCTTTAATCAAAATAGTCACGCTACTAAAGTAAACAACAAGGCAATTGTTTTTCAAAGCAGACTATGCTGCCCACTTGCAATATCTGAAAGAAACTTTTTACTGCACAATACAGCATCTTTATAACAAACAAACAATCAATTACGTGTTGACGAACTTATTATTTTTGATGGGCATAGTGGTGGCTGCATTATAAGCCATAAAAAAATCGCTATTATTTGTAAACAGTTAATCTATACAAGAAAGGTAAACACGTTGGCAGAAGCAAACGTTTATTGCCTGCAGGATTTTTACATTTCCATGACAGCAGCAACTAGGCACAGACAGTACCGTCGAGAGGGGGCAGCCGGGGTAAACTCCAGGGGCCCAGACCTCGAAAAGGGCCTGTCAAAATTTTGCTAACACTATACAATTTTAATTATGACGCTTGTTGGACCCATCAACAGCAAATGACATTTCTATGAAGAGTTAGAAACATTCTTGAAAAGAATACTAAGAAAGGATATTGTCATAGTGCAAGGAAGTGCAAGGAGACTGAAATGCAAAAATTGGACCAGATGCGTATGAACATTGGAAAGGAACAATAGGCAGGTATGAGCATGGAAAGAAAAATAAGACAGGGCTAAGGCTGACAGAGTTTGCAAATCAGCATAAGCTTGCAATTAAACACACTCTGGAAGCAAAAATAATCTAGGTGGTCCACGTGGACTTCACCTGATGGCCTGACACACAACCATCTAAGCGATTCCAGTCAGGTGTAAACTGAGCAAATACAAAAGTGTATAAAACACCAGACTTCGATAGTGACCATGACCTATCAATGATGGTAATGAAAGTCAAGCTTAACACACACAAAAAGGAAAGGAAAGAACGAATTCGAGTCGATCTCCAAAAGCTAGACGATCTGACAATCAGACCAGAGTATTAAGTTGAACCACCAAACAGATTCTTACCATGTAGACAGGAGCTTTATCATGACATGAGTCGCATGCTTTTTCGAGAGATTCTTACCGTTGTTGTTACTGTGATCTGTGACCAGTTCTCAACAAGCATAACAACTGTCGCCCAAGAAAAACTGGGAATAGCTCGAAGGATAAAAAAATCATGGTTGAAGAAAGAACTTCTTGGTAGCTGCGACCAACGGAGGCACTTAAAAAGCAAACGAAATATTAGTGAAGAACACTTTGAAAGATACAAGAACGCGAACAAGGAAGTAAAAAGGCAATAACAGAAGCTACCAACAAAGGGATAGAAAGTGAAGCTAGAGTGATTGACAACAGTCTAACAGCTAACAAGACGAGAAGACCATAAACAATAGTAAAGAAACAAACTCAGATAAAATCAACCAGAAGCACTGGAACTGAAGACAAAAAAGATGAACAATAGAGAATGAAGTCATAGAGACGTGAAAAGAATATTGCACTGAACTTTACAATCATAACTACGAGAAAATGTTGACAAACTGGAAGAGAAAGAATGCAAAATAATAAGAGCAAAGGATGAAACATCAGTTAAGCAACTCCACACAAACAAGTCACCAGGTGCAGCTAACATCCCTGCAGAGCTTATCAAAAATGGAGGAGAAGGGACTATATACATACTGCATCAACTCTGTAACAGAATTCTTTCAAGTGGAGAATGGCCTTCTCAATAAAGAGATTAACTAATACCTATTTCAAAAAAGACAAATAGTAAAAAATATGCAGACTTTAGAAGAATATGTTTAATAAGTAACCCATCAAAAGTACTATTGAGTACAATAAAAAAAGATAACACCGAGAGATGAAGCAATATTAAGCGAGAGTCAAGCAGGTTTTAGATCGGGACGTAGTACAGTAGAACTTCGCTACAACCGGTCCCAAGCCCGGTGACCTGAAGGTCGCTGTGGTGTAGGCTTCTCTGAAAGCTTCACAGGAGTGCCGAACGGAGGAGGAGGGCTGGTGGCGTGGCAAGCCCCGTAAAGCGCCACCTGAATAATCCTGTATGATAAGTCGCCATGATAATTCACGAGATGGCAACCGACGGTGCTCTTATCAATCCAAAGAAACTCTTCTCGTTTGGCCTGTGGAACGTTCACATGCTCGATGACTCTGGTGGACCTGAATTAAGAACTTACCCGCTTCGACATAGATGGTGCTGTGATTACCGGGGCCGACTCTCCGGATCTGGTCACATTACTGTAAATTCCTCTGATGGTATGCCGTTCTATAACCTCTTTTTCTCCAGTGGCAATTTCTACCACCGTGGAGTTGCGTTTGCTACTAAACTCAAGCTTTCTTCCTTTGTCACATCCTCACCAATATCTGACAGTCCGGTCATTGTGGAGATCGATGACATTATTCTCATAACCATCATTGGTGTGTATGCCACTACCGATTGCACTGAGGTGAATGATAAAGATCTCTTCTACCATGATCTAAAACCATATATTGACCAAATCCCAGCAAAGAACATTCGCCTCGTTGCCGGAAACTTGAATGCAGAGACGGGACCAGGCAATGCGGCCTGGAAAGATGTCCTGGGAAACCATGGTCTGGTTAATCTAAATGACAAAGGCATCCAAATGATATCTCATTAACAAACAAGCTTATCGAGGCTAATTCATTCTTTAGGCACATACACTACCTTCAGCGCGCCATTTACTCCAACGACAGGCACAAGGCGAAGCAAATTGTCCACTTTCTGGTACAGTGCACCTTCAGATCTGCCATACCCGTCAGACCATAAACTGGTAATTGCCCGAATTCGCCTCCAGTTAAAGATACCCCGTTCTCCAAGAGATCACCCCCTCTTGATCTGGCATACCTTCTGACCAAAATGAAACGATCGGAGTTTAACATCGCGGTCCCAAACCGATCCAATATCAGCCTATGAAGAAATTGCTGGATTGGCAAAGCCTCCAGTGCACTCAAACAGCTATGGGACCAAGTCTTCGCGTGCCATGATCTCTCAGTGGACTTGACAATGAAGATCTTAAATTCAACTGCCATGTCAGTTCTGATGTATGTGTCTGAAACGTGAACCATGACGTAGGCTGATCTATGCAGTTTAGAGACCATCCAGATATTCTCCTTGTGCTTGAGCCTCAGTGTGTCGAGACTGCAAGGTCTCAGGAATGTGCAAATCCTTGAGATGTGAACCTAAAATAGGATCTGCCATCCACCTGTGCTGGCTTGGCCACATCACCTGTATGCCAGACAACCGCTTTTGTGGCTTCCTATGGCGTCATCCCAAACCGCCCAATTGGCGGTGTACCAGGAATGCTTTTAACTGCACATGGGACAGTGCAGTGTAAAAAGATCTGAGTTTCCTCAAGAGCACCTATGGATCCGCCAACTGGAGCCAGAACTACCACACCATCATCACTAAAGTAGCGGCAGACAGAACCCAGTGGTGATAACTTAGGCAGGACAGCCTACAGCGGACGTCTGACATCCAACTCTTCAGCCTTAGGTGCAGGTAGGTTCACAGCAGAACAGATCACAAATCTGAGGATTCTAATTGCAAAAGTACGTAACCACAGCATTAACATCTCCACAGTTGCACCCATTTTGCCAAACCCTTTGATTGTGTCTGGAATAATGGTCTTTGGATACAACACTAGTAAAGATATAACAGAACCGATACAACATCTTTGTGAGAATGCTAAGACCAAGGTAATCATAGATGGTAACTTCAGCAACTGGTTAAGTAAACAGTTGGAGTAAGACAAGGGTATGTACTTTCACTGATTCTTTTTAATTTCTTCTTGGAAGAAAATATGGATAAAATCCTGGACGGAATTGATGGTGATATCAAATGTTGTGGCAGATGGTGACTCATCAAAAAAGGTAAAGAAATCAAGTTCTTACTAATAACCTGAAAAAAACCCCACTGAATAACATCTGAAAAGTGAAAGGAGTAACATTAAAAAGCAAAATAAGACTATTGAGAGTAGCAGTACGGTCAACCTTGCTCCATAAGGGTGAAAGCTGGACATGGAAAATGAAATCTGAGAAAAGAATAAGGGCATTTCAGATGAAAAGTTACAGACTTATACTAGGAATAACATGAAAAGAAAGAAAAACCAATGAATATGTAATGGGTTTAATAAAGAAGCAGCTAGGACAAGATCAATATCATGGATTGCCTGTAGACAACATCAAGAAAAGAAAGCTCCAGTATTACGGCCACCAAGAAAGAAGAGGCAACACATTAGCAAATGTTTTTATCGAAGGGAAGATCAAAAGAGTAAGAACTAAAGGAAAGTCCCAGAGACAATGGCTGCATTACCTTAAGGAATGGTTGGGACTAACATACATGCAGATGAAAGCAGTGGCAAATGAATAGAGAACATTGGTCAATGGGTGCACTCACGGCCAAATGCTTAAGGATCTGAATAAGAAAAGCCAACATATTCTTAGCTTGCTTGTTGAATACCTACAATACCTTTCATCAAACAAGTTACTACTAGACCCACATCCATCCAGAGACAAACGAGGAAGAAAGAAAAAAGTATGAAGGACAAAGCTATCAGAATGACCAAAGAGAAATTAATAAACAGAAAAGTAATAAAAAATTAAACCTACCTCGTATCCTTTTGATTTTATTCCCATATGCCAAATGTGCATAGAAACCAACAACAAAAGTTAAAGGTATGATGGGTGTTAAAACAACAGGCTTCTTACTGCGTGCAAACCTACAGAGGAAAAGGTGATGACAGATAAGACAAGAAAGAACACAATACAAGTACAGATTCTAAACAGCCACCATAGTCTTTAAAATGGCAAAAGAATGTACTGAGAGAGCTACTCCACATCTTTGTATGAATATATTGCAAATTAATAACAATGGTATACTGACCTAATCTTCAAATAGGAGCGCAGCCTCTTACAATAAGATCCCTAAATCATCATTTTGCCTCAAATTTCTAGCATATGCATGCTCAACTGGAAACTACAAGGTGAAAAGCTACGATCTTAACAACCTTAAGAAAAGTAGAAAAGCAAAAATGCATGAAGATTAATATAGAAAAACAACAATTAATGCTCGACTTTAAATCACAAAGATGACACGGAAGAGGGGAGCTTTCGGAAAGCAATAACTTCCATGGCTTAAAAATATTAATAAGAGAACCAACTTACGATAAAATCTTCACAAGCTTAAGTGTATTTGGGCACCACATAAATGGGAGTTAGAGGAAAGTGTGCTTGTTTGGCAAAACGTTTGTATGCTAGTGTAAAAGTAGATAACTTAATTGAATAATAACCATGAAAATATTAACTGGCAATACAAGGAAAGCAATATTCCAATGTTTTGATGGACAATCCAATTAATTAAAAGAGCTTCTACTAAATCAAGTGAATCTCATGATCAGAATTACAAAAGAGAACCTCAAAACAACTATTTTTAACAATCTTCTCTTCTCTGGCATATTTTGTCTTCTTGCAAACATTGTTTCACTTTTTAAAGCTGTACCTCTTGCAAAGCTGTACCTCTTGCAATGGTCAACTAATAACCCTTAAGAAATTTGCTAAATAAAAATAGTCTCTAATAATACGACACAGGTCAAACCACCAGTTCATGATGTGCACTAATCAGCGCATTTTCATTAATGCTATTTTCCTCGCAATTACTGATTTAAAATACTGATAGAAATGGCAAGCCTTACCCAGCAAACATGCCGAGGGATGCAATACAATAGAATGCTCCTAACCAGTCAAACAATTCTCGTGCCGTTGCCACTCTCGTGGCCATCATTCTTTGTTGCATCTGTACCTGCATCTGTAGTTGCCGTTCCATCTAATGGGTAGAAGGTAACACAGTTACATAAAGGCATAAATGTTCATTATTTTAGCAGACACATGTTCATCACATGTGGTTGTTAAGTTATCAGGAATTACGTCTGACACTGGTGACTCTTCCCAAGCATAACATTTTATGCTTGAGCATTTGCCTCAGCCAAACTGTGTTCTCCTAAACAAGTTGTTTATGTTAGGATATAGTTCACTGTACAAAACTAACATCTTGTGTTGTCACATTTTATTAGTGCCAGGAAGCCAAGTTTTCCTTTGAATGGAAAAAAACTTATAAGAAGTTCAGCTACTCAATTACAAATATTTTGCACTCTATCCATATTTATAACCAATACCTAACAATCTTTCAATCACTTCAAAATTCACAGAACACATGAGAGTTTCTATTTTCTTTAGAAGTTCTTCCACCTTCTAATTTAACCTGATCCTTCTTCCCTGCAATTCCTCAAATAAAAATAACAAAGAAATTTAAACAATCTTTTTGTGGTACAAAACTTGAAAATCGCCTTGAAAATTTGCGACATTGCGCTAAAATCATACTT
>JANTCA010025517.1:0-22765 GCA_024741275.1 Chironex yamaguchii
CCTTCTCTTTCCTCCGATGATATCTTTATCGCGAGCCTGTTTAATATTTGCCATATAGATATAACACATCTTCTGACGATGTAAAGTAATGAGCTAACTACTGTAATTTTATTATAAATTTGAAAAATTTGCTAAAATTGAAGCAAGCTGTTGTCTTATTGAAGAGTTAAAAGCCCTTGAACTTAAAATTCGTGGTACAATCCTATCATAAACTAACCGAACACCCGTTCAAAAATTTCAAAGTAGCAAGTATTTAGTTTATATGAAAAAGTTAATTTTCTCTAGCTTCAATTCTGCTCTTGATAACAAAATACGCTTCGATAACAAAAATTGGTAATCAAATCCTGAGTTTGCATCTTAACAACTTATGCGGCAGCATCTTGGTAGCACATACGGTTGGTTATTGGTATGGTTGGTTTTGTACAATTAGGTTCCATGGTGACACCAGAAATTTTCTGCCCAAAAGAGGTTTTATTTCGTTACTGTATGTTTTTTGTATGTGTGTCTCTCGGTCTGTCTGTCTGTCTGCATCCATGTATGGATGGATGGATGCATTGATGGATGGATGGATGGGTGGATGGATGGATGCATGGATGGATTGGTGGATGGATGCATGGATGGATGGATTGATGGATGGATGCATGGATGGATGGATGGATGCATGGATGGATGGATGGATGGCGCTTGTGTATGTGACCCGTTTTGCCTTTGTGGAATATCAATGATCTCTGACGTTCTTGTTTTTATTTGTTTTTTATTGACTTTCATCATCTTCTTATCCTTGCCTAGGGATGAGGATAGAGACAGGCATCACAGGTATTTCGACTTTGTATTCTTAAGGACATTAGATAGAGTACGTTAGTTCGGTGCTACGTTAGCCAGGCACATGAGAAATCTCCGATATATGCTCCTTTGAAGGTGACAATAAAAACCTGTGTAGCAAATAACTGAATTGGTAAATGCTGTTTTAGCGGAAAATGCAATAAATAATCACACTAAGAATGTAAAGCACAGAGTTTGTATCAGTAACAAAGCTTGCAGGAGAGGGTGCATTTAACTGTGGGCAGTGGGTAATAGTAAGCTATACAATTTGTAGGGGAGTGGGTCGAACGTAAGTATAGATTTTCTATAGAAACTTTACAACTCGTTCGCGCAAATGAATGTAAATGTAGTTACAAACAGTTATACGAACACGGACTTTGTATTAGTCCTTTTTACGGTGTGCGTATGCAAAAGTTGTAGTTTTTGTTATTGGAGTATTCTTACTCTAGCGGTTGTAATTTTTTTCACTTCTTCAAAGGTATGATTCCTATGGATTTAAGGAAAAAGAAGGGTATAAGCCAGATATTAAATTAGAGTATGTCGATGAAAGTGGACGCCAGTTAAATCAGAAAGAGGTAATCTTGATCACTTGTTCTTTTTGTATCATTATAGCATCAATTCTTGCTGTAATGTTTCCTTTCAACAGGGTGGTTAGTGACCAAGTCAAGTAATATTGGTCCTGAGAAAGAAACGAATTGTTTCCTAACACCGGTAGCACAGCTAAGAACAGACTGCTCAAGCCTTCCGGAGGTGATTATGGTTGTACTGTGCTATGCTTAACTTACGTAATGTAAGTTCACCAAAGGCAACACACTCATCTTTAATAAGTTCGATTGGTTTAAATATCACCTCTGGTAAGTAATCCTTTGTGAATGACTCACGAGCAACCGTTTTATGAGCATCGTGTGTAGATTTGAAGCGTACGTCATCTTATTATAGTGCTCCAGGTAATCCTTCTGGTCACCGTTTGTTTTATTCCTTTCCAAGGCATTCAGATATCTCTCACACAAGTTTCACGGGAAAGGTTCAGGCAAAATGAAGACAGAGAAAAGATCCAAGAAACAAGGCGAAGAAGCGGTAAATTTCGATCATTTTTATTGGCTCCTGTTATAGTCGTATTGTGGATAGAAAGGATATTGAGAGATTGGACTATGTCACTTTGCACAGTAACAAGTAAGGTTGTCGCTACTGGTTATTAAGTTATTGGATAAGGTCGATACTTGTACTGACTGTATAATCCATCAGCAAAGCAGTGCTAGGATAGCATATAACAACCAAATTGTCAGAAGAAACACAAATTTGGAACAATTAAAAGTGATACAATGCTTGCTTTTTGTGTATCCTAATGCCTGCCACCACTAAGGTCCGCATATTAAGGTATACATACTTATACCACCTCCGCTCTAGTAGCTTAACGATAACGACTTAGCCCAGACATCGCTTGCAACTTAAGACATTATAATCTTCTTCATGTATCAGTTAAGCCAAGACAAGGACTTTTAAAATTGAAATTTCTGCCCTTGCGAACTAAAATTATCTATCTTCAAATTTTGTTTTTATGATATCTCAGTAATGCTTAATTGGAGAGGAAAGAGCGCACATGCCTGTGTTTGAGAAGGGAAATTTTACTTGCACTGTACGTTTTCAAATATAACGTTCAAATAGAAAATCGTAAAAGGGTTGCTTTCTCCTTAAATAGCCGCTAAGAAGAGATATCTGCGCGTGTAATTGTATTTTTTAAACTGTTATCATGGCGGCCCTTCCTTTACTTATCCTCTTTCGGGCCATGGGCAGTTCTTAAGGCTTGACACTATCTTCCGCCAGCTCCCGCTGCCAATCCGTCTTCACTCTACGTTTGCTACCCCAGTTCCTTTTGATTGACGTCTGCGCGTTGCTATATTGTTTTCGGTCGACCCCGCTTTCCCTGGGGTGTTCATATCAAGGCTTCCTTAGTATTATCGTTCCTTGGCTACATCAGAGTATGCTGTATCCATATCCTCCACCTGATTATATCCTCGACTAGATGTGTTTTTATCCTGCAGTAAAGTTCATCATTATTGATTGTTGTGGGTCAAAAGATCCGGAGGAATCACGTCAGTTATGTTCTCGGAAACGTCCTCAGGATTCCCGAAATGCTTTCTTTTATAGCATAGCGGTCGCGAAATTATCAAATTTCCTTATCTCCAGTGCCAAGCATAAGATGGGAGATGCATTCCAAGCCAAAGCAAGGGGCATGATCACAAAATTGGTAATGGAGTATAGTCCCCACTTTATTTTCCCTTGCCACATGAAGTACAATAGAAACTAAATTCATTTGTAGAATTGTCCTCTTCTCGATACCTGTAAAACTCGATAGAAAATAAGTAGGGAAGAGCACTGGTTGAGCTTAAAAACAAACCTTACATTGAAATTAGATGGCGTTCCGATGTACTAAATATTTTTACTAGCAAAACATTACGTTGCGATTTCAATGGCACGAAAAAGCATTTGGTCCAACAATTTTACATCCCCACCCCTTTTCATATCTTCGATTTACCTGATGTGATGTAATCATTATCGGGTGTGATCATTGCCTACACTTGAATTTCATTTCTAAAGATTAGTGAAATACATGCTTTGGCTGAAGAATGACCCAGTGTATGGTGAATGAGACTGCTTTTCAGTAACTACGATCAACGTGTAGTTTCGTGAGAAAATTTGTACAATTTTATAATAGAAGACCTGAGTCTATAATGTTATTTGATTTACCATATTCCTCAAAGCCCTGCCCTATTTGTTGTAATTCTTCTTCAAAAAGACGATTGTCATTATTGTCGCTGATAAACCGTTTTACCTTTGTTGTGTTTGTAAACGTCCCTTCGAATTTACAAGGGAGAAGGCTTGAGAGCAATCATATTGTGGGAGTAATCTTTGTAAACGTCATAACAATTATTAATGAGTTTGCGCATGTATTTTGGGTATGGTCTACTTCGTTCAGCATCGAAACTTTATTTTCTGGCTTGCTTTGGACTGTTTGACTCTACTGCCATAGGAATCTTGCAACCGAGATTTTATTGTCAGTCTAGAAGATCATTTTCAATCAAGTGTGCAAGCATGTGACCATTTTTCATCTGTTGATCTTTCGTCATTCCTCCTTCTTACTTTTATTATCACGTGCAAATGGATCACTTGCAGGGCAATGGAAAGCCAAATATCACAGTCACGTAAATTGGTGACCTTATGTATCGTATGAGAGGCCAGGTTTTTCACTCTGTAGACTTTTCAGATCGTGTTATTAATCAAGTCGGCGTTCAATCGACTGTCTTGCATAAAGGACGGCGCCTCGGATCCTAAGGAAACAGGTCTGATCCATCAATTGTTAAGAGTTCATTGTGAACAATAAATGAATCCCAATGTAACTTCATTTAAACCTTGTTGTCAATGGCGGAATCTAACTGCAGAACAAAGCACGTCACCGTACATACTTTCCTTCACATCAGTTCTATAAATCATGAAGTGTTAGTTTAATTGTGCTTGCATTTCGCTGCTTTCGTTTGGGAGGTGATGTACTGCGGAAACATTTTAAAGCAAAGCATATCACGTCGCAGCACCCATGTAGATGGAGGGGAAACGGGAGCAGAGTCCCCCAAGCGCACATTGTAACCACAATCCCCCCTACAGTTATTTCAAATGATTTTGAGTACTGGCAAAAAATGTTCCATTACCTATCTACCCTACCCAAATTACCGCCATTTTGTTAGAACACGTTTGTCAATTCTTGAACTGATCACTTTCCATTCGTCGCTTCATACGTGCATCCTTTAGTGTACAATAATCTGTACCTGCGTGTTGCTATAATGATTCGTATTTAGAAACAATTGACAATTTCTTGTTGGATTTTGGTGAACAACGACAGCTTGTAGTATAATTGTACTGTCTGTAGGTGTTTGCAGGTTTAATGTAAGCATGTGTCCATGATAAATGGCTGCGTCGCATGCATAGACTGTCACAATGGTTTGAGTCTCATAACTTTGGTTACAAAGTCAAATAATTGGTTTTAAAATATTTTTAGTAGGTCCATAATTAGCTCAGTAACACCCTAAATGTACTGAAAATACAATGGATTTGATTTATATAATTTCACACGTATTTAATAGTAGTACATATTTGCAAGTTTATTTGTGATATCCTGACAAAAGGGTTGACCTAGTTGCTGAGCTTGTGTTAGCTAGGTCTCACCCTACGGGGGACTCGCTTGCGCACGTGATCAAGTTAACTAGAACAATATATGGGAAAATCTAACAGGGGTATTGTCTGCCATGGTGGAGAGTATCAAGTCTTATAAACTGAAGTGGAGTGGTTACGCCTCCAAGTACAGGACCTGGTACTAAAGAGAACTTAAGTATCCGCTCATCTACCGCAGTGTAATTCATCTGTCAATCGACCATAATGATTCACTGCTTTGGTCCCGTACAACGACCCTTGCGGCCTGGCACATTGGTAGTGCTGTTTTTAATCTGATAGACCAGAGTTTCGTCCTGTTTATCTTTAAAACCCTTGAGAAAAACTCACAAAATACTAGAATATACAAACGAATTAAGGATTCTGTGGCTTTGGGACTGTTCTTATCTCTTAAGCACCACGGAGAGAGACATTATGTACCAGAGTAGTGTCTAGAGCGTTATGCACACTAGCAGGCATTTCTGTTACGCAAGATCAGAAATTTTTCATTTTAAAACCCCAAGTATTAAACTGCTTGTGTAGGATTTCTCTCACGAGGGGCCTGTCTTCCCTTTCAGCCAAGTCAGCCTTTTAGCGTTTCTTTTTCTAGTCACCTTTCATTCCCTCTCTTCATTACCTATACAGAGATTAGAGCAAATGAGCGCCATTGATACGCCACTTGGAACCGTACAAATGATGGCAGAGCGGCAAAAACAGGCGTCAACACCATATGTTGTACTCAGTGGAGGAGGAAAGAACCTTTTGTCTTCGTAAGTAAACACGTATGCATGTATTTACTAATGCAATTGTGTTCCATGGACATCAAGCATCAGGTTATATATTCATGGTATTCATTGATTTATTGCTGCTTGCTTTCTGCATTTGAATCCGCGATCAGGACATGGCCCAAATTGTACAAGTGATGCCAAACCCTTCATTATTAGAGCACGTTAGCAGTAGACGACACAATGAGAGCAAAGACGGAGCCAACTGAACGACACAGAGAAAAGTTCTCATACATAAAAAACGTAGTACACAAAATTTTCATTGTCTTATATTAACTTCTGAAGTTTGCGTCGTTCCTTGAGTGTTATTTCAATATCTAGATATCTCCAAGGGCCCTCTCTGAGCTGAAAGAATACAAATGCTTGTTGGGTGACGTACTAGTTCCGAGTTGTTATATTAGTCTCAAGGATGACGTGTGATTGCCCTTCGTTCCATCCAGATAAACAGATAACCTTATGCTTTACCAGATAGGTTTTTTTGAAGATTTTATAATATTTCGTGTACTAAAATAAAACCTTTAATTTATGTCATTGCTTATTGTTTATTGTTTACTCAAACTTTGAATTCTACTTGGGGGAGTTAGTATGTTTGTTTGGTTTTAATTTCTTTTATAATTACATGCATTTGCAATTTCAGCGAGGTATGAGATTTCTACAATTCATAGTTTTTGATTCTGAATTGCAGGCTGTAGTGCAACCCCGGACTTAACAATCAAGGTGACTAAACATTGTAATTTCGTAGGCCTCCTCACGATTCAAGTGGGCTCGAACCATGACACTTAAATGCAAAGTCCCGGAATCCTCGTGCACTTTAACTCTTCGACAGCCACACCATGTCTTTGCATCCACTTTAAGCTAGACTAGTTACAAAGGCAGCTGTACTTACTTTTTACGACAAAAAACGATACATTAGCGAATTTTCTTTCTTTAATGTCGTAGCGATGAAAAATTACTTTACTTGCTTCCAAACTTTAACGTGAGTTGACTGTGGCATTCGGATATTATGTCTGAAAGGTCAAAAGTACAACTTTCTATTTCACAGGATATCAACTGATAAGGTTCAGTTTTAGAGGTAATTATACATTTGACACTGGTTAGGCGGAATTGGTATCAAGTGGAATTGTGGTGAGCAATATTCAAATGAGCAGTAAAGCTAATAGTAGCGGCCCCTTTATTTATTTGTCGGAAGGCGTAGTCGGTGTATGTAAGAAGAAAACAGAATTTAACCGGAAAAGGCAGTGGTTTATGTTTACGTCATAAATACCTCGCTCATTCTAGACTTTCCGCGAGAAAGAAGATGTAGAACAGGACCCATGCAATTCAAGATGGAACAGAGGTGAACAAGTTCTAAGTACAATGAATTACAAATGTGTCATTATGTGAAATATGAAAGTGGTAAAGATAGAACGTCAGTGGTCTAACTGGGATTAATGACGCCCAATATTGAAGCATGGCCATGTGCTTTCAGAATTCGTGAATGAATCGTTTTCGGCTACAAAAGGGCTCACAATGTACAACATTTTGGCGGTAATATCACAACGGACAATTTAAATAGGAAGGGGAAGCTAGAGCCTACCACATCTACCCTAGTGTCGTTAAGCAATAAGGGTGTGAATTTGGTAATCTTATTTGGGGAGTTCAGTGTGTTATCACTTGGTGATCTGGTTCTTAGTCATGCTTTCACTGAGTCTTCAAAAGAATATTCTACAATTTTTATCTCTTTACGCGTTTTGAAGGTGAATACGCTTTGAGTATCGAAACGTACAAGTTGCCGTAGATTGGGCAATTTGACGAGTACGGACGTTGAAGACAGACAGTGTTTCCATACAATTAACAGTTGCGACTGCTTTCCCACGTCTGATGTATTTCGATTTAGTTACCACTCGACAACTGTTTAAAATTTAGAAACAGTCAACGTTGATTCCTTCCCATGTGATACTCATTTCGATGCATCCTGAAATCACATGTCTCTGATGGATTGAATTGTGTAGCAAAGAGAGGTATGTGCAACACGGAAAAGTATGTAGTGAGAGGCCTCATCTCTAAAAAGCCTTTTTACCCATCAGTTGATGCCAACTTTGTTACTTTTTCGTGCGAATCTTATGAAGAATCTTTTTTGAAAGGTGGGGGGGTACCTGCATCCCCCGCTGATGCGCCTATGACAACATAATACAACAAAGAAGCTGGAATCACACCGTGGATATTGTCATCCATTGAGTGGAAACAATTGCAAATTATGAATCCCAACATGTTTTTCACGTAAACTTGGTGTTTTCTAGTTGAGGATTTGCAAACGGATATAACTTTACATATATATGGAAAAGTTGAGCATAAATATAGTTAGTACAGTGGTAGAGAATGTATTCTGTAGTCGTAAGAGTTTGTGAGAAATATATGTATCATAAGTGATGTACAGGAAACTGTATAAATAGACGCGCTTTGAACCTATAAGGATTTAGTTATGCCATCGTATTTTTAAGTTGAATTCCTCCTTCCTTGGTTGTTTGCGTTGGCATTGGCGAGCCTGGCAAGCATCAGAAGAGCAATTCCAATAACACATTTTACCACGTTTGTTGATTAGACTGAAATAGTTCACCGCAAAACCGACCTATATGAATGATATCGGCAATTTCAAAAAGTAAAAAGAGTGTGTTAATTTGACACCACCACCACCACCCATCACCCCGCTACCGTTATTTCAAATGATGTTTAGAAATATGGCGTAACTGAATCTGTTTCAACTTGAAAAAATTTTTGATTTGGCGAGGATTGCAAGAAGTGCTATATTTAATTCCAATTTGCGAATTGGCAAAATGTCCCATTTTTCTTTCAAGTGTGACGTCTACACGCTTTTTTTATAAGCAACCACTTTAACAGAAACCACCTTACAAGGAACCTACTTGTAGACTGCTGAAAAATTTAAGGAACTTATACCACTGAATACAAAATCCTTGAAGGAATTTTTCAAACTTGGATGTTTTTATCAAGAATTAGAACGCTGGTTCTATTCAGTTGCAGTCAAAACTCAACATAAATTGTGTGTTACTCATGTATCAAGTGTTCCATTGAGTAGTTTCCAGCTTTCTGTTGAATAATTGTTATTGTCCCACTGTCTATTAAGTGCAAAGTTCATTTTAGTCAAAACACCCAAAGTTTGTGCAATTAGTATTAAGGAACTATTAAGCAACTATTGGAACCACAATTCAAAAGTCAGAACATTGGCAGCTTTAGGAACTAGGACTTGAGCTAGGTTACTTATAAAATTAAGCGTTTAGCTTCCTGTTACCATAGTTACTTTAACTTTGCCGTGAAATGAGGCGTGTAGAGAAAAAAGTCAGAAAGGGACATTCTGACATTTTGACGTTATATTGTGTTCTTATCTCATCGGTGTTTTACACGCATGATTTATTCCAAGCTAACTCCTCATTTGCTGTTATGCATCTGTTGTCTTTTGTGAAAACTCCCCCTCCCTTCTTTTCCCCCCCAACATATCGTTCGAGTTTGTCCACCCCAGTCTATACCTCCAGCGTCCAGTGTTTGCGTCGCAGTTTGCTGTCAACATTCTTTGTGCTCAAAGCTGACCATTAGAGATTCTCAAGGCGTTTTTCGGTACCTAACAAGGATTTAGTTTCTTTTTATCACACAAAATCGGTACTTTAAGTTGACTGAAGTAAGTAAATTACCAAGACAACGCCTGTATGTGGAATAATTGTTTTTGGAAAGACGAGAAACATTCCTTTAGCTCTTTTTACTTTATCCTCTAAAATATAAATCATTCAAATGGCAAACCGTGAAATCGCATTTGACACCCGATACATCGCGAGAAGTGTAAAAGACGTCATTGACATCTGCAACTGCTTTGTACATTTATGAAAATAAGACAGTCCTTTGAATGTCCCCCAAAACAGTACAACTTTTTCTGTCAATTGTTGTGCTTTTATCCTGTGTATCTAAATATGTCGACTTTATTTGTTGGAATTCCTGTGAGCATTTAATGATTTTGTGATACAGTGTTTAGTGATTGCCTAAAACGAGCTAGGCGAGAAGTTTGGTGAGCTTTTCAAGGCTGTAAGAGGATGGGTGTTTTTATGACGTGTTGTGCTGCTCACCTCAGCCAGATGTAATCCAGCAAGCTATTAACATAGATCATTTGATGATTTCCTCGCCCCGTGTTGGCCAAGTTTGTTTGTCATGCAGTCAGCACAGATGTTGTTCAAGGCAACCACCACACAAGGCCTTGTCGGGCTCCCTATTTCATCTAATCATCAAAGTATTTGGCTTCATTACCTCTCTCTTTTTTTATATTTCCTTGCTACTATTAAGGGTTAGCAAAACGTGTCGTTTCTTCCTTTGTCCGGTTCATTTCTCATTAAGGAATTTAGCATGCTAAGGGACGTTAGCAGGAGTTTGGAAATAAAGTTCTTCCTACTTCGTCATAAAAGGGGCCTAAAGGTTAGTATGGTACTACGCACATTCATCTGCGTAGAAAGACAAAAGGAAGCAGACAAATATCAGGCTGATTTCACAATGAAGACACTGCTTTCTATCTAAACTGGTGTGTGAGTAAAAAGACGCAAACGTCGTGCAAGCACTGATGAGGGTCATTGGAAATAGGAATGGTGCAGTTCAGCGCCGTAATCGGTCTTTGAAAAATGTGGGGGAACGCCTGCCAAAATCCAGGTTCATCGATTACCTCTTTCATTTAGTAAAACTTTAGCTGAAAGCACTGTTACAAAGCAGGATGTAGAAACCAGCTAACCCACAGGAAACGTCGGCAGGCGGTAACAGTAGTTAATTTCATGATGCAAAGTTTAGTATTTCTAGCTGAGAATTGTTAACAGAGTTCTTACTGAAATGTTCACTTTGCAAAAAAGTGGGGAACAATTGCCCCCTGCCCCCCAATCACCGACGACAACTGCCCTACAGGTAACAAGACGTTGTTCATACTGACCTGGTACTGTGTACAGCAGTAATTAGAACTGTTGTGTTATTTCTTTACGTATAGTTTATTTGCACTTTATATACTTGATTACTTGCTTATTTGACTTACACGTTTGTCATTTTATTGTTTTTGTGCAGGGAGCGAATTTCAAAAAAGTAGGCCTGGTATTCAGGCCTCGTTTTGGAGGAAGATCTGTACAGCGCGTCAGAGCAAGACGACGAATCATTCGCTTTGGTTAGCATCCAGCGGTTCATTTGTGTTGGCGTTACTTTACACTTGGATGCGCGTTTCTTTTTGAAAGTAACGCGTAACATGACTCGTAAGAGAAAATGCATTGTTGTTAAAACGCTTATGACAGAGAAGTAACGCTAATTTGTTCAGAAGAAAGGTGACATTTGCTTGTTTTGTCGACAATGTCGGGTTCGCTTTTTTAACTGTGTTTTCCGGATACTAAGAGCAGTACTACATGTACTTATTAACTGCTTCGCAAGAGAACAGCCGATGTGGTATTTCCTGGGAAAGATTTGCAACAGACATGATCAACATCTTTACTGTTTTATGCAGACCCAAACCGTTCTTGGATATTGCTCTGATTTTTATTTTTAACAGCGATACTATATATATGGAGTAGCATGTAAGGTCCCGTAGCCCTTAACGTGCGGAGTCCTATTGGACACTTAAGGACTATGATGTGCCTTTAGTGTGAAAAATAATAAAGTGTCCTTTTGAAAGTGGTTCATATGATTTTCTTTCAGTGTAGACTCCGGAATGTGTAAGTTGCCATCATAGTAAGAAGCATTAAGTGTACTATGACATCTACTTTTGGAGCCTGCAGGAAATTTTTAAGCCGTTCAGTTACACTTAAATAGTTTCATCTATCAACAACTTAATCCATATCAAAGCGAGACATGTTGAACGGAAACAGTTTGTTGATAGATGAAACTTTGTTCATCATAGAAACATGTTTCGTATCACTTGTTGATTGGAATGGCCAGAAGATTAGATCAAAACAGCGATGACAAAGACGCATGTCTGGTCGTTATCAGGTTTAAAACTGGAAGATGTCATAGTCACTTAGGGTTATTTATTTATACAGGAAATTAGAACCATTAAGTCTTAGAGAATCAATTTTGTGGTCAGCTAT
Source organism: Chironex yamaguchii (assembly GCA_024741275.1). NCBI lineage: Eukaryota > Metazoa > Cnidaria > Cubozoa > Chirodropida > Chirodropidae > Chironex > Chironex yamaguchii. Next base: position 11,894 of record JANTCA010025517.1, read on the forward strand.
TCCGACGAAGTAAGCCTGGTTTTTGACATTTGCTTGCTTATAGCCGGTAATTTATTCTCATTTGACAGAGACAGGGATTCAGGATTTACTTGCTGTCCAATTTTTAATTTCCCAACTGTAATTTCAGGAAAGAAAGAAAACTAGAGTCCTGGCAGAAAACGGCTTAGCGCAACGTGTTGCGTAGTCCAGCCAATTGTTGGTGACATTTGAACATTGCAGAGTTTGTAAAAGTATTATTGACTAGCCATACAGTTTCACACTTTCTTAGTTACGCCACTAACGTAATGACGTTACGCCACTAACGTAATGACGTTACGCTACCAACGTAATGACGTTACGCCACCAACGTAATGACGTTCATGTTCACGCCAAATTTGATTTTATCATTTGCAACTCAACAAGTGGGAAGCGATCATGTTACACCGATGCCTATGCGCGACTGACACAATTGCGCTTATATGTGTCTGGTATTTGACTATCCTGAAAACCTTCTTTCTCACTCGTAAGTCCAGAAAGTGCGTGAATTGCAGCTGTGTACAATTCATGTATTGTAGAAAATGTCTCTGGCAATGAAATAGCGTAATAGGGCCTCAGTATTGAGCTGATTGTTTGCATGGCACGCTCTGACTTAATATTACGCCTACCATATGTTGACTGGAGTATCATTGTAAACGAACAGTTTGTTTACCAGGGAGTTGTGTTATGGATGCTCGTTCTTACAACGCTTGATCAAATATAAATTGTTATTGTTTCAGTGTTGCTCACTTATTTAAAACCAGCTGTGATCAGGGACGCCTACACGCACTAAAGGCAGGGTGGGGGAGGGGCACATGGTGAAAATTTTCTACTAATGTAATTTTGTCTTGGTGGTATATACCATATTGCTTTCGCAAGTATGTGCTTCCTCAAGGGTAGACTTTAGCCATTAACTTCTCTTCAGTAGGGAACATTTTTACCAAAGTCTCCATATAAGGGGTCGTTATTCATAGGACGGACATTGTGGGGTTCTGGGCAGTAACATCCTCAGATAACTGAATATCTGTTGGTAATTTGTTACTTGTCCGTAAAGAAAGGAACCTAATAACCAGAGAATATCCAGAAAACATCTAGATAACCTTACTAATTCTTACTTGCAAATGCAGATGAGTAGTCTCTAAACAAAAGCATTCCCATTTTCGTATATCAACTAATTAGTATTTTAGCTGTTTGTCAGTAACACTCCCCAAAGAAATTTGTTCTTACCACCCCCTGTTGTTATGTAGGGTTTTTATGAAAATTTTTACTGTCTTGGCTATTTATGCCATTAAAATGTTGCTCTTTTTTAACCCATCGTTCTTCGATGAATTCTTCTTTTGCAGTTTCTAGAAGTCACTTAGAATCAAGACTAGCCTTACCAACCTCATGCTCTGAAACACGGTTCTGCGTCCTTGTTGCAATTCTCTGTTGCAGTTTTGAAAGACGTTTTCAATATTCATCTGTCGTGACTCTTGAGATCACCTTGTAATCTGTTTTTTTTCTGTCGTTTTCTGCACGATCCAAGGTGCCATGATGATGATTCGCTTAAATAATACATCAGGCTGGCAAGTCGAATAGTCAAATATTCTACACTAGTGGCAGGATTCTTCCGACCTACTTTAACGAGAAATTCCAGTCTATTGTGGAAACAACTGTTGTTTTCTATGAGCACTTCAATTAAGAGGCCGGGTGCGGACAGTTAACTAAGTGATAAATCATTGTGGACTTTTATTTTGTTGACTATGAATCCACAGCGGAATGTTTTTCCAATAACCTTGGGATCTTTTCAAAAAACTGATAGAAACTAGGATCTTTTCAAAAAACTGATAGAAACTAGGATCTTTTCAAAAAACTGATAGAAACTAAGACAACGAGATCGAGCAAAGCATTAGTCATCTGCAAAATTTCTGTGCTCAAAAGTCACTGCTTGCCCCCCTGCCCCCTAGGAAGAGGGCAAGGGGGCAGCTGCACTCCTGTCCCACCGCCACCCCCGCGTAGGCGCCTCTGACTGTGATCCTCTTATTCCAAATAGTATTTTATGCATTTTTATATGCCAATGTTATTGGTCAAAGGTTGACAGTTGGCAGTTCCTACAAATCTTGTGTTGTTATTAAGCTGTTTATTTAGTTTGTGGCTCATCGACACATTCTCGATAGCCACCTTGTGGTCAAGTGACTCCATCTAACAGTTGAGCAGTAGAGATTGCTCCACTTAAAAGTATCCACTGTATTATGGACTTAAAAAATTCCTGATGTTTTACTCACGCACACACTTCCTTTCTGTTTAGCAGTTTGCTTAGTAGCCAATCACGCCGTACCACATGATTACAACAGGGTATTTTCCTCTTTCCAAAGTTTTTTAACATTTTATTTGAAGAGCTTGTCGGCTTCCATTTTCTCGATCTGGCACTGAGTTGCACAATACGTGACCTTAAGCTGACCAAGATAATCTTAATGGAAAGAGGCGAATGAACGTAAACATCATCGTTGATAGAGGCCATCGAGAATATTGCCTCCATTGTTATCAGTTGCAAAAAGGATGGTCGAAATTTTCTCTTTTTTTTCTGTTTTTTTTCTGTTGCTCTGTAAGGCATGTACACCATTTTAAGGAAGAAGAGGCCATTTTAAGGAAGAAGAGGCCATTTAGATAACGTAAAAATGGAGGAGGAATAATTCGCATTTGAGATTGGTTGGGCAATGTTGTATACTTCCTTTTATGAAACAGAGAACACAGTCATAGAAAACTATTGCAAACTAACAACTGAACAGATCAATGGTTAACTTTTAATAACAACACATATTTAGAATTCCAAAGAGATTATCCCATAGATAATTTATATTTACACAAAGTCATCACTTGCCCCTTTTGAGAAGCTATTTTGTCCACGTTATAATCTTGGACCACACATAATTGCCAAATCTTTCTGGTGGTCCTTTTTTACTTTGAAAATAGTGATTTCCTACGCAATTGCTTTCTTTCTCTGTTTTTACGTGCTTATTCCTGTGCTCCTGACCAATACGTTGTTCTGCTAACTGATTATCAATATTACTGTTTGTTTCAGACTCGTCTTTGCGTATTGCAGGATTGTTGAATTAAAATGTAATACATATGTTGAAACTCAGTGTTTTCTGGCTGTTTTCCGCAGTTTTTTTATGGTCAATTTCTTTTAATAACTAACTTTGGTGTCTTATTAAAGCGAGATGTGATGTTCTTCAGACGTTGCTGTTTAACAAGGACTGTATCGCTGAGCATAAGAGCTTTCTTTAGCATCTTCACATTGCTTCGCATATATTGTTGTGATAACTCTGTCCCTTAATATCATATTTGCGAGCCGCTTTGTGTTCACGAAAGATAACTTTGCCACTGGTAAATTTAAACTGAAATGTTTCTGTTAAATGACGATTGACTCTGAGCTATTTTGTTGGGCAGTGCGGGATGGTACAATATTGTATTAGAAATCTCAGCAGCTTTTGACGTCAAACTTTTCCTTCAGTGGAAGCGGTCTGGAACAGTATTTCGAGTGGCTAATTAGGGTGTACAACCTCACCATTAGCTTGAGGCCAAAATGAAGTTGAGAATTGTGCTTGATATCTAATGTACCTCACTGTCGACGAAAATCATCGCTGGAAAATAGTGGCCCATTATCAGTTTTTATTACACAGGGAATGCTGTGTGTAGTAAACACTTTGCCAACTTTATGTATCAAAAAGCTTCTTTTAATCTGGCCGGTTCAACCACTGTAATTACCTATCAACAACAACCAAGAATTGGATGGCAAAGGTCTACATAAGATCTCTCTCTTCTACCGTTGTCCAGGTGGTATGTATGTAGGTAATAGTTTACCAAATATTTGACATACTAGGTGTATGTTTCAAGCTGACAATCATACTTTTTCTCTGCAAAAAGCTTTTTTTTGGACAAACCTTGATTCTGGTGAGGCAAGTCAGTCGCTTTAAGCTGGAATGTCTTTGCAATGATAATCCGTGTCCCTCGCAAGAAATATTGCTTTATGACAATTTTGCTAACCATGCAATGCCCAATGCTTCCTTATCATTTTTCGATTATCTGGTCTCTGCATTAGTTCCACCTTTGCTACAACCCTTTTGATCCTCCAGTCCCTTTGTGTTTCGAATAGGGTGATGAAGGGTGTCAAAAGTATTTGCAGGACCCATATCAACGCACACCCTGTTTGTACCGTCTCCATTTGGCACAAGGACTATAGAAGAGACCCATCGTATACCTTTGTTGTATGGTCCATATATATTGATGTCCTCTTTTGATATGTTCGTTATAGCTTCTTTGACCCTGTGACGCATATTATAAGGAATAAGTTGTTGAGTCCAAATTTTTGTCCTTTGACTTACATGCGCACTTAAAAGTAACAGCGTCATTTTTCTGCTTCCTACGTTCAGGGAAGACATTCAGCAATCTTATCATCATTTGGAGACTGTATTCCAATGAAGACTAATGAGTCGAAGATAATCTGTGGAGGATAATCAAATAGTTCTGCAATCTGAGTTATTCATAACGTAAAACAGTGAAAGCTACACCACTCTTGGTTTCTATGATAGAATAGAGTTTTTCTTGGAAAGCAACAGTTATTGAATTGCTGTATGGAAGGGCGTCCACTTTTGTTTTCTGCAAATTAACGTCTTTTATAGCTGAAGTATTGTCTTGATCAATGACATTAATCATGGTGCCGGTGTCCATTATCATCTGGAGAACTCTATCGGAAACTTTAGAGCTTTTTGAATTGCTGCTAACAACACAAATAATCATCATTTGATGATGAAAACTTTTCAAAATATTTAGGACGCAAGCAGTTGATTTCAAACACCATAATTGAAGTATATTGTTTACCGACGTTAGTGGCAAATGACCAGATAAGAAGCAGCGAGTCTGCACTTAACTTATATCATGCAAATGTATCATAGATTAACAATCAATTTCATTTGCAGTTTTCAGCCCATGAAAGATAAGGGCTTAACTATGCTTCTCCAGTAAGCTTCTAAACATTAAAGATTGTCCCTTTTCGTTTGCATTGATGACAACGAAAGTGTGTATGACAGAATTAAAGCCTCTGTTTGCAAAGGATGTGATAGCATACGTACTGATTTCGAAAACGGAAAATTAAGACGTTAAGTCGAATTTGAAGATTGCAATGGTTATTATAGTCAATGACGAAACAACATCCCGAAAGTACACCGGTACTTACATCTTGAATATTAGAACGTCTTAGTGGCAATTACAGGTTATTTTTTTGTCTGCGAAAGTTGTATCGAATCCTTTGAAACTGTGTGCCCATAGCTTAAACTAAAGAGTTTGTTTTGGAAGCAGTTGACAAAGATTTATTATAGGAAATCACTGGATTGTACTGTAATAAATCATCTGTCAATGTGGCTTAAAATATGCGTGATTCCTTGCCGTGGGGTCCTTTCATATGGCGGTACATTACAATCTGTACTATAGTACAAGGGCCGATTCAGACGAAAGAAAGTTGAGGAAATACTCGAGCCAAAATTCTCAAGATAACTTTCATGACGTGTTCACATAATTGTTCTGCTGAACAAATGGTTACAACATCCGACTGTTATCTACAAAAAAAGCCAAACTTTCAATTTCCTAAGGACACAGTATTCTAATTTAGTCATTTTACAGGGCTAGTTTAGTGTAATCCTAACAAGACAATGTTTTAACTTGCGGGATATCATAGCTATAAAGTAATCTTTGCGCTTATGAAATCAGCTGTACTGCTGTAATGTTTTAGTAAGTATTTTCCCGCGTTTTACGAAGGACATATAACCTAGAGTTCTGGGTATGACTTAAAACTGCATCCGATGGTGAGGTTCCGGTTCGAAAATTCTGGAATTTTGAGGAAAGTTATGCTACCTTTGAAGCAGGAGTGTAACTGTTTAGCAAGGAGCGTAACTCAGTGAATTTTTGTAAGTAGTATCGAAAAGCAATATTTCAGTTTTTTGTCAGGAATGAAAATAGGCATTCCCTAATGACTGCCATAATCCAGTTTTGATTACAGTTCGCACATGAAAATGCGAAATTGTATTGCACCTGATGCAAATTTTTCAAGCTCGACGCTATTCCAATTTGTGGTAACCCTTGTAATAGGTTGTAATGACACTGTTAAGCATGTGATATAAAAGTCGTAAATAGTTCAGTATCTACGTAATAATTGGTCTTGACAAAGACTGAGTATTTCTCTACCAACAATTTTAAATCATCACCTTCTACATGCAGATATCGAAACGTTTCCTGCCTGATCTGGAAAGTCGTAATATGAGGAAACGCAAATTGTAAATCTAAACTTTAACTGCAAATAAAATACTTAACATTTCATGGTTGTACGGAACTGAAAATGTGTAACTGGTGTAAATAATTGCTTTCTCAAGCTACGACTTACAGCGGATATCAGTAAATGACCTGTAAATAGTAGGCCTGCTTATTCAATCCCTAACGTGTAGTCGGGATATTTTAGGGACATGCTTCTTTTTCTAGATCCGTCCTGCCAGGTCTGAAACGAAGCTTTCCATAGACCGATAATTTGATCGAAAGCTGGAGTTCTCATATGTGAAAACTTCAGACGTTTTCAATCGCGTCGGTAGTAGCCAAAAGTGTATAGATGCTGTGTCGGTCGTATGGATGGTATACTCGAAGCATCCTTTGTTACTCCTGTAACAGAATCTGGTAAGTGCACACTATAAACTTTTATGGTCTTGTTTAACGAAAAAGTCCCCACTTTTCTTGTCAATATCGTAGCACGAGTTAGGTAGAAGTCCCAGACAATTCGCTAAAGAGGAGATCTTAATTAGGTTTCCTTTAATTAGAGTAGTAATATAGGATACAAACCAATGGGTGCCAAAGAAGACAGGAGGAAGAAAAAGGAAAGTTTTTTTACTTTTTTTGCTGTATCGTTTGTGATTTTACAGATAAAAAACTCATACACTCGAAAAAGGTTGAGTTGAGCATACGTCCTGAGTGCAAAATGAAAAGTTAATGAGTCCGATATTTCAGTTAAGAGGCCCACGTTTGCTATTTCAGTTGGCTTCTACTCACATTGGTGTCACAAAATATCGATCTCGAAACTCGAGAATCCCAGCGCTCTCTTATTTTTACAGTGCATATTACAAACTTTATAGACTACGATTTATAACGTATGGTTTTGTGCCGTAATTTGGAAAGTTTAAAAGGCCGATTCTTCTCTTTTAAGCGAGAATCTTCACTCCGCCTCTTTATTCGGCCTCGGCCAAGCTGTCGTTCAAAATTACTTGGCCTAGTGATATCTCCAAATTGTGTGTTAACCAGGCACTATTCGTTCTGAATTATTGTGAGGTTGGGATGTTTTGTCCTTGCAGATTTGTTTATATGTCGTCTAGATTGTAAAAATAGCTTGTTGTTTCTAAAAAGATAGCGATAGTTGGTATACTTGAATCATGGTTTGGCTGTGATAGGTACAATGAGCGCTACAGTAAATGCATGATACAGTTTAGTCTGTACTTTGTGCCTCTAGCGGAAAAACAAGGACAGACCCCTTTGTTTCTGTAGTGGCTGTATTTATGCAATGTCTGCGTGTGGCCCAAGGTACAAGAGATGCCATTACACAGTCTAGAATACTATATGAAAGAGCCATTGAAGTGCAGCAGAATTTGCATCTGTTATATAGACTACCAAAAAGCTTTTGACAGTGACCCAAATAAAGCTGGAGCCAGTCGGCGAAGGTTAGAGTAGATAGGGAAATGTCAAATTCTTTTGAAGTAAGACATGGTTTGAGACAGGGTTGCATTGTCTCACCGATCTTATTCAACATGTATAGTGAAGAAATATTGGAAGAAGCACAGATGGAAGAACGTGGCTGTTGTTAAAATCTTACTATGCTTCCACTCTGGCACAGTTGTGAAGTGATAAAACTGAAAGAAAAAACTCCATTTTGCCTTAGTTAAATGTAATCTTAGGAATTTAATATTGACACTCACACAAAACACTCAGACATTCAAGTTAAAGAAACAGACTAGTTGCAAAACCAGACACTCTTGGAAAACGACTTCTAGACAACAAACGTCAAGTGAGACAACAACTGACCTCAATCAAAACGTCACTAGTCAGTTAAACTAAACAAAGATGTTTCCTTGCAAATTTGCGACGTTGAGCTAAAAAATACTTAAAAGCTTTTTTCGTCTGACACTCTTCGAAGTATGAATCGTCAGAAAGGAAAGTATATGTATATGGCATGTATTGAAACTAACCAATTATAAACAAGAAGGGGAAAAAGAGAGAAATGAAGAAACAAAACATTATTGGAAGAGTCCAAGTGAAAAAATTAACTTTTTCTGCCTACAGAGTACTGGTTTTCTTGTTTTAATGTAGACAGACTCCAGTACACTTGGATGAAAGGACGAACTACCTGTACCAATTATCCGAAAATTCTCGTCCTTACACATTTTGGTGTGTTGTGAATTTCCTAGTAAATGTTGGACTATGGCAGAATCACGTGTTTTAGCATTCATGAAAGCTTTGAAATAGCTACACTGAAAAGAAGCCACTTAGTTCGTTAGTTAGTTAGTTAGTTAGTTAACTAATTCGTTAGTTAGTTAGTTAGTTAGTTAGTTAACTAATTCGTTAGTTAGTTAGTTAGTTAACTAGTTCGTTAGTTAGTTAGTTCGTTCGTTACTTATCTTTCTACATCACAATACGTGACACCGTCCACATCACATAATTCTTCGTTATCACTTTCTTTTGCACTGTCCTACACTATACAACACTACTCTACAACTGCAGTACATGTTCTACACTACTATAGAACACTTTGCATATCAATACAATTCTTTAACATACTCTGCACTACCACATACCACTGAGCCCTCCATACCTGTCCTCTCTACTTAACACTACTCTAGAATCAGGGTACGCGACCCGACACTGCAGAATAGTACAGGTTACAATATAGCCCTACATAAGATAACACTATCTTGTTTTTATCACAAACAAGAATTAGACATTGTAGAAGTTATCTGTGTTATCTTTTGTTCAATTTCGATACGAATAGCATCAAAATATTTAGAGACAAAAAGATGTAGTTTATTTATTTTCATTTTTTATTTCAAGTGCTAACAAATTTTGGTTTGTCATAACGCTAAACAGTTCTATCATATGAAGTAGTTTAAGCAATAATGTCTTCATTATATGGCATTACAAAAACTAGCGTTTTCTTATTTGTCTTGATTAAGTGATTGGCCAAGTGTTAAAATCTTAAACTATTAAAAAATGTTACACCAGCAAAACCATTCTTCTTCATTCAAATTTGTCACAGTGAATAAATTTATCAATCACGATGTTCCATTGATCCTAATAGGTTGGAAGCAAAGATATGTCAGTCCACTGATTCATGCCTTACTCATAGTTTGGAGTAAAGAAGACAAAAGAGACCCGGCAATGCAATTATCATCATTAAGATAACAATTCTATTCCTACATCTCCCTGCATGTACATAAAATTGCTCATACATAACCACATCATTTTCATTCAAAGTTTTTAACTAACAACACTTTAATTGGGTCTGGGTTAGTAAAACGTATTTTGTTCTCAAGCAGAATTGAAACTAGAGAAAATTATTGTTTTCAAATAAAACTTAATACTTCCTACTTTGAATTTTATGAGAGGGAGTTCGGGTAGTTTATGATAGGATTGTACTACTAAGTTAAAGGGCCTTTACCTCTGCATTAAGAAAACAGCTTGCTTCAATTTTAGCAAATTTTTCAAATTTTTAATAAAATTGCAGTAGTTAGCTCATTACTTTACATTGTCAGAAGATGTGTTATATCTATATGGCAAATATTAAACAGGCTCGCGATAAAGATATCATCGGAGGAAAGAGAAGGAAACTTACGCTAAACTGAGGGTGAAAGAACTTAATGTCTTCTTATTCTTGTCATCAGATCCCTCTCTGTTCCCATTTGTTTCAACACGTCAAAATTTGTTCTTCGTATTGCCGCTGGTATCTTCGAAATCCTTCTCTATAAACACATTTTAGCAGCTGTAAGTTTTTCTCGCACTGCTTGTTTACTGCCCAAGTTATTCTACTGATGAAGTTTAAAGTGTGGTTTCGTATCGTGGAAGCCTAACACAATGAATAAACATATGTGTGTCTCAACGATGAAGGTATGGGTCAAATAAGGACCCAACGTGCCTTACTATTAGAGGATGTCAAGGATGTTATTGCCTGGATGTACAGCATAAAATAAATTGCACGTGTAGACGCTATTCATCGACCCCGACCCATTCCTATTTGCTTCACATAGCAGGATCAAAGCATTACAATTTTCATACTCAAAAGGATACTCAAGAAAAAGACACGAAATGTGCACATCAGTGTCAACTGCGTAAATCTATTCGAATCATCCATATAAATCACATGAAAGAACAGTAATCATAATTAAAGTACACTTGTACAACTATATTCTTGACTTGGCGTCGTTCAGAAGTAATTCAATGTTTTCCACGTTCTGCAGATAAAGTGCTGCTACACGAGTTTAAACAATGATAATTACCTCTCAATCAATACATTTTACCATCTTCTCCTTCAATAACAATTTTTCATTGCGATTAAAGCCAATTTGGCAGCTTTTCTTCTCGTGCTTCTCAGTCTTAGCCCAACCACAACACCACGATATGATGCCTTTTTCACTGGTGGAAAAGATGATTTTCTCATTCCAACTACTTTTGAGGTATTTTTCTTTGTAGTTTTTCTTTGCCTCGTTACTCTTCCTACTGTTTTCTTTCTCTTGTCTTCTAGCGGCTTCTTCACACCTTTGCCGTTCTTTTTCTTTTGATCTTTCTTCTTTTGAATAG
>JANTCA010025528.1:0-12009 GCA_024741275.1 Chironex yamaguchii
TAAATTGATAATGGTAACAATTATAATGATAATAATAATAATAATGAAAATAATAATAATGATAATAATAGTAATAACAATAGTGATAGTAATAATAACAATAATAGTAATAATGATAACGATAATGATAAATTGATCATGATAATGGTAATGATAGTGATAATGATAATGATAACGATAATGATAATGATAATGGTAATGATAATAATTATAATAATAGTAATAACAATAATGATAGTAATAATAACAATAATAGTAATAATGATAATGATAAATTGATAATGATCCTACTGAAAAATTAGTCCGCACTCCATTTGGATCCCCTGACTGTAGTTATCTTCCTCGATCCACCCTTGCTATCCTACAGACGTGACAGTACACTACAAGATCACCCCATCCACAACATCATCCAGAGCAGCACAGCCTCAACATTACCTGCCAAACTACCTGGCACATACCCATCCAATAAACTAAGCTTTAAGGCGTATCCCATTTACATAAACTGCACTTTCGATAACAGGGCCCAAGGGCATTGTATATATTCATCACAGCTACAGATGTTGCACGACGAATTTAGTATACATCTCTAGTTCACTTAGTGTGACGTTTTGTACGTTGGTGAAACGTGAACAAACACCTTGGTGACATACGCCACTATCTTGATACATCTGTAGCCTTACATTTTGGCAAGACCAACCACGACATCACCATCGACCTCAAATGCACTACCGTTCGCCACAACAGTAGGGATCACCACTATCGACGCAGAACGGAGAAATGACTTATCTTCGCTTTGGGAAGCCTTTACACCCGCGGACTTTAACGTCCATTGACATTCATATACACACCTGCCCTTTCTATTTTTAATTTGTTTTATTTTGCTCATGCTTTTTTTCCTTTATCCTTGTTCTTTCTTCTTTCTGTGTCATACCTTATATCTATTCTTCGCCTTATTTGTCCTCTGTCTCTATTCTTATTGGTTCTCTTTATGCTAGTTTAACCCCTGTCCTCCTTATCTATAGTCACATGATCTATGTACTACCTATTTCTTATTCTGTCGCATGACTAAGGCCATTTAGGTTCAATGATGCGCAGATGGATCATTCTCGTGTTTAAAAGGGCGTAAGGCTACACATTTTTTATATTTCATACCTCTTAAAATTGTTCACTGTGATGTCCAGAACTTGGTATGCTTCCACGGTCAATGTCCGAGAAGAAGGTGAACAACCAACCCGTAAAATCCAGTTTACGATCGTCTCGAGGCAATAATGTATTAAGACCGTGCACCCAATGACGTTTGTCAGCCTTTTCGAGAATAGCACGAGGAGGCATTGCCATCGGCGCACGTCTCAAAAAGGACTCTTGGTATGCTGTATTTCGTGATAGCAACAGGTATTACATTTCTTCTGATTAACAGACCTTTCCTGCTGCCAAATTTATCTGCATTTTGTTTCTAGTGTGTTATTTATCAGTTGACATGGTTACAGATTCAAGGACAGGCTCGTGCGCTTCATTTTTCTCGGAGCCTTCTCCGATTTTGGTGGATGCGTCAAAGCATTGTGCTCCTCAATCACATATCTTGTTATCTGTTAGAAATTTCTGTTTGGCGTGTTAATTTGACAGTCAGCGCTCACCTGCTCACAAAGTCTTGTTTCTCATTTTCCAGGTGTACTTCTGCATTACGAAGATCCATCTCTGAAAGATTTGTATTTTGTTGATCCTCAGTGGCTTTGTGATATGTTAGCACACGTGATCACAGTTAGGAACGTCAATCCTTACATAAGAAATGGTAAATGCTTTGAGAACTTGCTCCAGACTGTAGTTATTTTGCCTCTTGGTTTGCTAGTTGTCATTGTCATAATTGCAGTCTTTACTGAAGTAGGCTGTCTGGCAGGATTTCAAACCTTGGACAAAATTGGTTAAGACTATGTTTTGTATCGTCTTTTTCTGGTGCAAAACTTGAGAATAGCCTCAACAATTTGCCCCATTTCGCCAAAAACATACGCAAAAACTTTTCGTCTGACACTTTTAGGGTGTGGATGGTCAGAAAGGAAAGTATAGATATATGGTGACTTTCACTATACTTAGTTTTCTGATGATTCATAATCTGAAGTGTGACAAACGAAAAAAGATTTTAAGTATGTGTAAGCGCAACGTCACAAATTTTTAACGCGGCTATCTTTTGTCCATGAAGATAGTATTGGCCATTAAGAGTGCCGAATAGACAGTTTCGATTACCTCTATCAAGTATCAATTTTAGTTTTTTGCTGAAGTATACATTTTTTACAGTTTGCCATTAAAGCATGTTATTGTCGTGGTATTCACTAGGGAGAGATTGCCTTATAGGGCAAGATATTGCCAATTCTCGTATTTGTTAGAAGGTTAAAATTTTAAACATATTGTTATCCAGCAATGTATTCTCCCTGGGTTCTTCTTGTTGCTCAAATTAAAGCATGCCATTTCTTTTGTTTAACTTATGCTTCCAAGTTGCTTATATGGAGTATAAAGTTTTGTAAATATCTTGTGCTTTCGTGCTCCTTGATCCATATTCTCACCAAGTATTTTGCGTAGATAATGTGTCTGTGCCAAAACTGGGCCAGAGCTTTATTGTTTAGGGCATAGTTTTGGGTGTTGGTAGCAGCAAGCACGAACGAGAGTGCATGTGATGGGAGAGAAAATTATTCACATAATGCAAGCATGGAAGGGGAACCTTAAACCGAATGATGGTGATGAAGATAATGATGATGATGTTCACGACGACGACGACGAGGACAACGACGATGATGATGATGACCAGGACGACAATGATTATGATGCTCATGATGGTGGTTGCTGTGATTGTGGTCACGAATGATGATGATGAGTAAGAGAAAGACGACGACGGCTACGATAACGGCAATGACGACCGATGACAACGGACGATGGTGATGACGACGACGAAGATGATGATGATGACAACGATGACGAGGATGATGATGATGGCGATGGTGGCGACGACGACAATGGCGGTGGCGACGATGGTGAAGACGACGACGGTGACGACGACGACGATGATGATGATGATGACGATGATGACTATGACGACTATGACGATGACGACGACGACGACAAGGATACTGCTCCTGATTATGAATGCAAGAAGTCCATGCCTCATGGTAACACGACGCAACATAACTAAGTAAGCGAAAGTCCACGTATGCAACCTATAGCGAGCTCAGTGCATTTGATGAAAGTAAATTAGGGGTCTTAGTAGTTGCATTGTTTATTGTTCTACCTTCATCCTCTGTTCTTTGTACTTTGCCCTTCGGCTTGGAAATTTCAAAATATTGCTAATCTCGTGGTTTTGTCTATTTCGGATACATAGCGTTCTACCACTATTTCTTGTGCAAAATGGAAGAATTCGTTTTGTGGTTATCATGTGATATCTCTGTAGAATGGAAAGGAAAGACTTTGTGATACTTGAAGACATTTTGTCATTTCAGTATCCATTTTTCATGTAACAATTTACCTTTGTGCCCTTTTATTTAGGTATCTTAAAAGTTTCGGATTTGAAAAACCAAATTTTTCGCGGTGAAAGATTTCCTTCTTCTTGGGTTGATAAATACATCGATTTGATGAGCAAATTCGAAGTTGCTATCAAGATATCAGAGAAGTATCTTCTAGTGCCTTCATTGCTTCCTGAGAAGCAGAAAGACTGCCCCAAAGTCTCTGAGAGTTTATATCCTGAGGTACGAAGTGCTATGGATATGTATGCATACGTCAAACACAAAGTGTATCGGAGACAGTATTTGATGTCGTACGTTCCAAGTGGATTTTGGGCAAGGCTGATAACAAGGTAAACCAGCAACGTCAAACCATGATTATTTCAAGACCCTTCCTTGTCGTAATATCGGGTTGGATAACGAAAGAGAACACTTGTATTATAAACTTTTTTATCTTAATACGATTTAATGCTAATATTTACACCAATTTCTTTCACGTAATTATGTTTTTTATACGGTTGCATTCGCTCTCTAGCTTGAGAAGTGTTTTCTTACTGTACAAAAGTTGAGCATGACAAAAATTTGTGTAATGGTTTTTGGGTTTCGGTTAAATGTGCGCTGCTCTTTTCCTGTTTTTCTTTTCTTTGCAATTTTGGACTCGTTAAACGGAATAGTCAGTCACCCTTTACAAGGGAGCGTCCCCTTTAAAGCAGACGATTCCTTAAGACAAGAGAATGAGGATCTGTCGCTTGTGTAAGGGACTATTAAAGGACAACAATTTCAATCTGAGAACGGTGGTTAGAATTCACCGTCACCAAACACGTAAATTGTAAGAAGCTCAGTAATTGCATATGTAAGGAAATGCAAGATGTGGTCATATCAAGAGGACGGACCGGTGTCGCACTGCTTAAATTTACCATACGCATTGAAGAGGCTCCCTCCAGTAAATGGAGAAAACTCGTTCCTTTCGACGCTAGAAGGTGTGCATGAGTGAAAAAACAATCAGAAGCCACGTGGAGGAGAACTATCCACGTGCGCTTAAAAATTATATATATATTTATCTTTAACTTGTTTACGATTCTCAGTTTTTAACTGCTTGAAACAGATAAGCCGCGGGGGTTTTTGTAGGATTTTTGGGGTCTGCGAACTGGATTACTTTAGATGAATTAGTTGTGTACGTATGTCCTTTCGTTGATCATTATTGCAGTTTATTTCCATTTCAGGTTAATTGCAGATAATCGCGTATGCCGTATTGTTACCAACTGCTGCGAAATTACCAATACTACAGCAACCAATGAAGATGAGAAGAAAATTGAGGGTGACCAATTGATTCGAGCTGCACCGCCGGAGTGGGCATGCTGGAGGACTGGAATCGAGTTGTCATGTTTTGGAGCAAAACTTCTTCGCGTTTGTCAACTTGAAAAGGCGATAACATTTTACGGAGCAACGCGTAAGTCGTTTTGTAACAACTGCATACAATATCGTGGCGTAACGGAATTTCTTGTCAATGGAAAACCAACCCATCTTCATCTTTCTTACACTACATCTTGGCAGATCCAGCACAAAATCTGACCTTCGCAAAATTGCTTCGGAGAGGAGGCGTGTTGGACAGAGGGACTCAAAATCAGGACCACGTCATTTACAAATATTTATGAAATTCCTTTTTATATAGTAACCTAGACATGTGTACGTAAGAGAAGCCTATAGGGCATAAACAGGCTTAACTTTCTACCATTAACTAAATTTGCAAGATTCATTAAACAAGGTTCATGTTTCTCATACTATTTAAGAGTAACTTAGATGTTAATATAGCTCCTGTACTAGACTTTTATCTATTCAATAACAAGCAAACGACCTGGGTGTTAGTGTTTTCTTTACAGTTACCAGTTTATTTACGTTCTCTATTATTGGCCAATCAACAGTGAATGTGGCACAAATTTTTGGACAAATTTTTAAAGCAAAGCCATGTACATGTCAGTCAAGCTTGGAAACCCTTATGGTATTTTGGGATTCGCTTGCAACTGTTAGGACACTTGTTGATCGACATGCAACCCTCACGAACTCATGATTTCAAACAGACTGATGCTGCCGCTATTTTTCCACTCCGACTGACGTGTAAGCATAACAAGTTGAGGGCTTCACCCATGGTACCGTAGATGTCTGCTAGTCTGACAGGATAAGCAACCAGCAGCTGAAGGCATAACGCTATATACATTCCCTGAATTCCCAAGTAGATCATAAATGGAAAAGCGCGTGAGTAAAAGGGACAGATATTGTAGAAGACAGGAAGAGCTTTTATCACTATAATATTTACAGTGAGGGAAAAATGTGTGGAAAAACTCTTGCTTATAATCTGACAGTTGCAACCACCCCTAATACATTGACTAGTTATCTTGCTTTGATTCAAGATATATAATTAATATTATAAGTAACTTGTCTGACTTACAGAATAAATAAGGACTTGAGATTAAAATTACCGTTACTTTGTAAATGTATGACATCCGTTACTCTACAATTTTTTTGCGGGAAATAATACTTTTATGAATTTTTGGTGGTGTTTGTCACCGTTCACATGTTCATCGCAAATTCTGGAGATCACCAACTCAATCCCCCTAAAGGATGCAAAACTGATGTTTATGTTGTTTGAAGTGATACCAGCCCCTAGCTATCCCTCAGGCTGGAAAACATATCATTGTGCGTAAATGTGTACAGCATTTTTGCGTTATTTACATTAGTATTTTTTATTTTGCAGAAAAAACAAACAAGCCGTTACTCGTGGATTTCAGCGTATATGATCACACGCAAGGCTACACCATTGAAATTCTTGCGCCCTGCATTGGCTTAATGGTTGAGAGATTTACAACCCCGAAGAAAACGCATGCTGGCGATGCCAAAGGAACGTCCGGTAAGTCCTAAGGATGACATCACTCAAGTAAGACTTTGTGCGCGTACTAGTCATACTACCGTGCTAGCGTGTAGTCGGGAAGCCAATTTTTCGGGGTAATTGTAAGCAATTTATATAGTTGTTTATATCGTGCACTGTAACATTGGTGCTTCAATTTCGTGTGTTTTGATGCCACGCGACAATGTCTTGACTACATTGTGACACTACAGTCCCCCCACTGCACTGAGGCACTGAGTCGTCAATTAGTAGTTGCCAAGACGTAATCAGTAAAACGTGAAATTTATGCTTTCAGCTAGCGTACTTTTTGCGCAAAAGAGAACATTTTTGCGCACTTCATTATAGTGGGCTACCGAAAACTTTTCGTCAGAATCAAGCGCATGCTCTGTAAAACTGTCCTTGATTTTGTTTGATTTGTGACAAACGTTTGATAATATTCTGTATTTTAATGTCATTTGCGGGTAGAAGAGGGTCCGCTCTAGTTGTATTACACTGCAGTTCAGAACTGCTAAATTTAGAAGTGCTTCTTAAGTTCTAATAGTCTAGCCTTCGTGTAATTTAACATCACTACTCCATTTACATAGATTGGCATGAGTAATAATGATCTTAAACCCTATTTCATCTTGTTGGCAACTGTTTTAGATAATCATTCATGTGCCAAGGTAAGTTTAAGAACAAAAGACTCATAACGGACTCTTGTTTTTCACCTAAACCCTGAAATACAGACTTTAATCAGGACCCTCCTGTCACTGGTGAGACGTATTCCGTGTAATTGCGCGTAGACAATTTTGCGAAATTGTCTTCATCCAGAGCATTGTTTGTTTCTTTGATTCTTTTAAGGTGGAACAGGTGAGCCTCCCGATGCAATTGGATTTCGAGTTGTGTCGGTTAAAGATGAATTGCGCACATCGGCGCAGCTTCTTGCTATTGCTGTGGAACATATGGATAATCTATTGGCTGACTGGTATTATGCACTGGACTCGTTTGTAACGGCGACGAAAAGAAGACTGGTACAGAGAGTTGTCCCATGCCCTAACTGTCTACAAAATGCGATTTCCAGTGATCCAATCCAACAGGAGGTATCCAGAGAAACCCAGTGCAGGCCACTTGAAACCCGAGAAAAAATTGTAGTTGAAACTCTGGCCGGCCGGTCAGAACCTGCCCCCCCGGAACAAAAAATCGCCGTTGCTGGCAACAGACGAGGCGAAGGAAAGCTTAAGAAAAAGGCAAAGGAGCAGCATGATGGACCTGAATCCGGAAGAGGCGGTAAAAAAAGTGTATCGACAGAAAAAGGTGTCGATTCACGAAAGAAAAGCTTTACTGCAAACAACATCAATTCACCAGGGCAAGATTTTGCGAGAGCAAAAGAAAGAGGTAGCGAAGAATCTGTTGAATCCCATTATAAGACGAAAACTGCATCAGGGGATTCAACCTCAGGTTATTCGTCGGAGGGTGACCATAGCCCCATGCATGGTACTCCAAATGGTAACACTGATACGTCTAGTGAATCATCGAGTCCGAAAGCTGATAACTGCATTTTTGCCTTCACATTTGAGGATGGTGTAAAACGATTGAATGTACCAGATCCAATGTGTTGCTTGTTTCATAATGAAATCAATATGAGAGAAATATTTCCTGATGTGGTAAGAAATAATTTATTAATTTATCTTCAGGAAAATATCGTAATATCGCCAGTCAACGCTGTAGTACAGTACTTTGTTTTTCATTCAACAAACCCGGCACCAGTTGCTTTGATTAAACTAACAAATATCTGACTTTAGCCAAGACCAGACTGTCCAAATGATTTGGTGACTGAGCTATCTAGCTCGTCACGTGGAGAGGCTAGCGCCTTCCCGTCCTGCGGTGAAACTTGTGATTTCTATCGCCTTAAAGAGAAAATTACTTACAATAAACACTACTGTAACTGGAAATTGGTGTTATTTTTAGTTACAAATTAATACAGCCTTGTAGTTATGGATAGAGAACGTCAAAGAAGACAAGAGTTCGAATCTTCGGAATTTTTCCTGTGTACAGATAATTGAATTAAATTACTGGAGCTAGGCCAGTCTATCTTGAGAGACAGTATATTGTAATTGAAATCTCAAAGTAGGTTCACTCTCGTTTGTCAGTTGTAGCATTGAGCTTCCTCGGAGGTGCGTCAATAAATTTATAGTGTTTGTGGTGCTCACTTTCAAACAAGAATCGATAGGCAAACGTCTAGTGATACCAAATAGAAAATATCGCACAGACGTTTTGTCTTGAATTTTGTTCGGGATATTTATGAAGTATTAAATTTAGAAATAACAAATAAGCCATTAAATCGTTTCGTGTTCGTCGTTTGTTACTACGGTTTTTCCTATTTTGCTTGTGTCTCTTGCTACTCCAGGTTTTCGTTGATTTGCCTGAAAACTTTGTTATCTCGTACAACGATTTAACGAAAGAAAAATTTCTTGCCGCTGGCAGCTATGGAAGTGTATCAAAGGGTAAACTGAGACTCCAAGACTCCTCAGAGGTAACGGTGGCCATCAAAGTACCATATGATACGGATCCTGGCGCTGCTGCAAATACTTTAGCGAGAAGAGATGCCGCTAAGAATGAACGTTTTCTAAAATTCGCTCTAACAGACACGTCAACAACAATGTACAAGTGAGTAAGAATGTTTTTGTTTGATGCGCGTAGAAGCATCTTGTATGTAGACAAAAGCGTCTTGTGTGTAGACAAAAACACGTTGTAGTTTCCATACGATGTCAGTAAAGCTAAAATGGCTTCTTGGCTTTAAGTTTACGACCTACTTGGGAGAGAATTTTGTACGGTCTGGTCATTTTACGAGTTTGATGTTAAGGGGCTTGTTGGAGTGACGTTCGGCTTAATGTAGCGCAAGCAACAACACAGCCTGTTCCACACGTCAGAAATCGGCTGAAGAGCCGTTGAGTCGTTGCCGTGAGTGTTACTGCAAATCAGTAAGTTATACCGTATTTTGCAGTTGGTCACGATTTCATTTGTATTTAACATATTATTTGTTTTTAGGAGCATAAGACAGGAACTGGCTATTTTGGTACCGATGAAGCATGAACATATTATTATGTTACTTGGTGTGGCCTTGTCACCACTTGCTATGGTTATCGAGTTTGCTCCATTAGGGAGTCTGGATCAGAAGTTACAAGATTACAAAAGGGCAGGAAGAAAACTCGATCCTTATGTGATTCAAAAATGTTGTATACAGGTACGTTTAATTTTCAGATTCGAGGTGCATTATCTCTGACCAGGTTTGAAAAGGAGATCTGTGCTTGTTGATGCATTGTGGAATATGTTGTAAGTTAGATATTGTAGTTAGTATGTTAAAACGTTTTAGATGAGACAGTCATTGAAGTGAAAGTGGGGAAGTGCATTGACGTAGTCGGGACTAGAACACAAACTCTAAGCCTGTTTTTACCAAACGGATGTGCAACCAACTGAATTATTTGACCATGAAAAAGGTAGTACTGTATCGAATAAAAAACGAGGTCAAATTTGATCGGGCTTGAACATAAAACACTGATTTTTTTAAAAAAAGAATTAGTCACTTTCAACGATTGTTTATTTATTTCAATTTTCACCGGATTTTAGTCACCTTTAGCCGACTTTTTAAACGTAACTTATAATCCAAAACATAGTGTTCGAATAAAAAAGATAGAAAGCAGGAACTCGTATAGAACGGATAATCGTTTCGTTTAACATTAATAAATATTTACATTTCATTAGTTGTCAGAAGACCAATCTACTTACTTTTCTGGCGTATTTTCTGTACATCTTGTATCACTCTAGGTTGATAATGCTCTTCCTTAATATTTATTTCTTATTTTTTGTCAATTTTAAATTCTTCGTCAACGCTACTTTACTTAGCTCAAGTATTTTGCCACTAATTTTCTGGCACGACCATTGCTATGTTAGTGTTTACTTCATTACCTGGAATGGTTTTTTCTAGGTTCAGTTAGTTACAAGTTGAATTTTTTAAAAATGTTGTTTTAAAAGTAAGTGCCAGTTTTAAAAACAATTTGTGTCAACGTAAACTTTAGTCGGTTTGAAATTTTTTTTGACGACGTTTTTGTCATTGAAAAACTTAGCTCGTTTCAATAGGTTTTTTAACTCACAATGTATTATACATCGTTACCAGCTTCCACAGGCCCACGACGCGCGAATACGGGTTGGGTTAAGTAGAGCCATGTTTTTCACATTAGTTACCTTATTCGGAAATTAACGCGGCACTTAATTAACGCGGTTTTTTAAAATTCGCGTTAATAGAATACCCTTTGATTAGAAGTCACGTAAATTTCCAGGCCGTTATAAAGGTTGTGGGTAAATAATAATCCCGTTAAAAAGAAAAGATAACTTTATTTAAAGGAAAACATCAATCTTTTACAACGACCGTATACAAAACAACTGATGTTATTCTTTAGATGCGTCTTCATCGTCCGATACAAAGCAAACTGCGTGTTCGTTTTGCTTCATTCTATTTAGAATTTTTTATGTATCGTCTTCATTCGCCTCTCCGACTGTAAAGTTGGCAGACTTGACTGTTGTCCAAAATGGTCAAATTTTCGGAGAGAAAAATCGGAATGCATTTAAACTTGTTTTATTTACGTGTTCATTAGATGCATCATGTATCCTAGTTTGACACAACCACGTTGAATTAATTCTTATTTCAACGTGTCTTTGGCTAACCGCGTTAATTTGATTTGCGTTAATTTAAGTATCCTTAATTTAGGGCTTCGTTAATTTCCTACAATAAGGTATTACTGTATTTTACCGGAACGTATTGCACTCATCTTAACAATGGTGTTCCTGGCTTTTACTTCCCTCGAATACTATTAGGGTACCTTTTTTGTGGTTGGGTTTTATTTGTTGTTGTTGTTGTTGTGATTGTATTTCACATATATGCTATCAAACTCTGTGCTCATACCACCACGTCTCTTCGTATTAGCCTTTCATTCAATGTGACTTTCGTTCCTTTCTTATCACATCCATTTTTCTAGCATTTATTTCTTATGCTTATTATCGTAAGGTAATGATGCCAACAGGGAAATTGCAGGGATGTTTTAGGTATTGCTCTACCGAATATAAAAATTAGCATTTCCATGTGATGACATTTGCTTAAAACAATTTAACAACTTAAGTTAATTATGAAGTTACAATGTATCTGTCAGGTGGAACAATTATTATAGCAGCAGTGCTAGGAAACAGTTATCGAATTTAGTGAATAAGCGTGTTATATATATATTTTTTTCTTTTCTACCGATTGGCTTAAGTTTGTCTTTATTATTGCGGTTGTATCTAGAGGCTTTATTTTATAGATTTTAAAATCACTTTTAGTGAAGCTAATTGAAGAGTAAGTAATGACACAAAGTAATTTTCCACTGGATTGACAATGGTTTGAAAATCGTAAAGCAAACTTCAGTTCACTCATTCCTTATAGCAGATGAAATATAAACGGTGTAACTTGAGTGCCCACTTCGAAAGGAACATAATCTGTCATTTTACCACGTTCAAGGCCTCAGTTCTTTAGCAGAATTTCAAGGCCTCAGTTCTTTAGCAGAATTTCAAGGCCTCAGTTCTTTAGCAGAATTTCAAGGCCTCAGTTCTTTAGCA
>JANTCA010025528.1:12109-22759 GCA_024741275.1 Chironex yamaguchii
GAATTTGTGCATTTTTGACGAGTGAAATCTACGTCGTAGGACCATCTTCTGTTGCATGGCGTGACATTGGATGTCGAGAATTCACGAATGGATCGTTCTCTTAACCAAGGGGGCGTAAAGATAACAATTTTAGTATCCTATTTTTCACGTAATTTCCCCATCGCATTTCATTGGTGCGAATCAGTTTAAAGTTTTAGTTTTGCTTTCATGTTTGATCTCCTTGGCTGTCAATCGTTCTCCTCACATGGTGTTATCCACTGTAAAAATTAATCCGCGTCTTCGAACGAATGTCACGTTTAAGCATTGCAGGTTGGCCCAAATTATGTTCAATGTGCGAGTTGACATCTTGGTAAGCCTGTCAAGAGAAATATTGTGACGATAATGTTAACATGGATGAAGAACTTGAAACGATCTTTGATTTTACGTGAAGATTATGAAGCTCTGGCTGACCACGAGGTTGATAATCAGCAAGATAGACGATTTTGTGGTTTTTCCCCAACGTGGAATATCACACTATAAATCTTGATGTGTGCAATTGTCAGCACAGACGATATTGCACAACCTAAGTCGTTAAGTTCTCCCCAAATTCCCGCTGTAAGATGCTAAATTTTCATACGGGCATATGGATATTGGCCACAAGTAGAAATTCAGTTTATTTTTTTCATTGATTTGGAGTTATGGAGAACAAGGATGAACATGGATTTTAAATTGAATAGAATATTACACTTGTAGAATGGTTTATCTCTTGATGTACAAACTAATAAAACTTAACTGTTACTATTTTTATACGATAGTAGCAGGTTTGTTGCCGCCCAGCGTATATTATTTATCCGATATATTTATCCCACAGCAATCTACCTGAAAAGGGAATTTTCCCTTAGAAGTGCATAAGGTATTTTCACACCTTGTTCAACTTCCTCGAATACTTCGTCGGCGAATGAAATTATTTGTCAGAATTGCTGTCTTACCCAGGGTTATCTGAAGGGGATACCGAACTTGGGGACGTAAATGTAGTCCTCCAAAGTCATTCTTTAACCAATAAAGTCCTACTACACAGCTCTTCCCAGACCATGTTAAAAATTGATTATTGTGTTCGAATCTTGCTACTATTATCAACACTTTAAGGAAAACTGCTAAAAACTACTGTTCTGAAAACATTTGCAGTCGCAATGGCACCTCTGACAAGGAATAGTTTGCTCCGACTCACATCAATTTTGCAGCTTTAAGAGAAGCTACGACCTGAAAATCTAGATCAACAGTATGCCACTTGTCTTTTAATTAGCAGCAGCAATTAACTGGCAAATATCACGTTAAATGTACCAGTAAGCAGACGCGCCCACGGGACTCTTAGAAAAATCTTTTAAGAGATATTTCCAATTTTGGCACAGTAAATGCTGGACTGTAATTTGCCTTGTTACTAAAAAGAGACGAAAGGACGAACGGATTTCCTTTGATTCTGTTACGTTATTTCAGTTTGCGTAATCTCTGGATTCGTGCTAATTCTTCTACGCTTTTTTAGGTTCATGAGAATACTTTTACGCTTTTTAGTGGGGTTTGGTGCTAAATTCCGTTACGTTTTAAATAAAGTTTTTGCTGATTCTGTACGCTTTTTGGTTGGGTTTATGCTAATTCTGTTACACTTTTAGGTTAGGTCTTCAGTAGATCTTTTGCGCTTTTTGCCGCTTTTAGATTTTTGCGTTGTTTTGATTGGGATAATACTAGATCTATTAAGATTTTTGCTTTTATTCAGTCTGGGAGGGAACTATTTTCTATCAATTTTACACCAGCTGGGGTTAATATCATGAAAATGGAATTCCTTTGTATATTGACCTTTAGGCAACATTGTCGTGTTATTAATGGATATTAATGAAAGAATAAATTCGCGCCTCGTTGCTACTGACAGTCTGTAAAAATATTAGCCTTATGTTTACATTTCGACAAGCAATCGCAAAGGGGACTGGATAACAAACCCCGTGGACCTATATGAGCCAGTTTCAGGGTAAACGGACTTATCCATATTAGTACAGTTATGAATCTCAATAAGTGCTGTTGTAAATCATACTCGTACGTCATCTGTCGTCTTTATAAGTTGTAGTCATAGACTGGGATATATTTGAATTTGAGTAAGATGACCCGAGGTCATTGTGTATGCTCTGGTTCGTATAACTCTTGGTAAGTATGAGCAAAACACTGTATTATTATTTGAGTGATTTTTATCCACATATGAAACATCTGGAGTTCTTCTGGATCACAGAGTTTTGTACATCCGTTTATATTTCAGGTTGCCCAAGCTTTGAGGTATCTTCATCGTCATAACATCATATATCGTGACCTCAAATCGGAAAACATTCTTGTCTGGTCATTCCCTGAGCCAAGCGTCAAAATTCCTGTTAATCATACGGTGTTTTTGAAGTTGGCGGACTACGGAATAAGTCGGGCCGTCGCTATCAGCGGAACAAAGGGACTGGGTGGAACATCGGGATTTATGGCACCAGAGATCGTTTACTATTTTGGAAAAGAAAGTTACACATTAAAGGTATCTCTTAGAAGCATTATAGTCATTTTGATTGTTTTCTAGTGAATGTTGACTATCGCATCTGTGCCTGCATTTTTTCTGAAACAGTGTCACATGGTTGATTTGTGCCGACATAATGTTGTACTATAGCCTAACCTATATGATACAAAGTCACCAAAATATGCTTTGTTTTGGGCCGTTATTTTTTTGTCCAACTGTTTACGTTTTCGTTATCTTGACAATAACATGTTTGGTCGTTAAATTTGGAAAGTTGATATGATATGGATAAGAAGAAAGTGAACGGAAGTTTAAATAATATGCACAAAGTGGTATCTACGCATAAACCCAGCCCGTAACGACTCCTGTTTCGGCTAGAAACAGTTATACCACGAGTAAAAGTAGTAGTTCAGTCCTATCGCCAGTTGTTGCCAAAAATTCTTATCCGGTAACTCCTCCCCTTTTGTTGTTCAATCCTATCTTATCAAGAAGTGCCTGATTATTTTTTGTGCCAACTGCGTTACCCATCATGTCCTTAAGGATAAAGGTTTTACTGGTTTTGGTATGAACAAAGGAAATTAAGCCACGTGGCTCGCAAGCTTTGTTGTTTGAGACATCTCGAGTGCTTAATAGTGTACGTAAAAATTGCTAGTTGCCGTTTTTCGTAAACTTAATTTGAGTTACTGTAGAGACAAATCTGGTGAGAGTCGAGTAGCCAAGCGGTAAGATTGGTCAGCTTTCATGCTTGAGATGCCACGTCATGAGTTCGATTCCTACCCAGACCACGTCCAAAAGAAAGCTCAGTTTTTTGGGTGACATGGAGTTCTAGTGTCACAACAAAGGCCTCCACTAGTTCATCCGGTGTTGCTGGAGGCCTATTCTAGTCTCCGAATGTAAGATCATGTCATTCCTTTGGGAAAAACTGAAAGTAAAATAAGGGTCAGTACCTGTGATCTAATACCGCACAAGCCAAGATCGGTTGTAAGACTATAGTGGCAGGGCTATAACAGTGCTGAAATAACTGAAAATAGCATTATTAGCAAACCGTTTGGACTGATAGTTGTATTTCTTGCCAGCAGCAATAGTGGTAGTTGGGAGAATGCAGTTCAAGTTAATCGCCAAAATGTATAATCGTATTCTTAATGAGAAATGTTTAGTCGTTTTTCGGTTGTTGCAGTATTATGCATGTACAAGCACGCTGGGTGACTTATATTACGTTTTTTCCGAAGTAAAATCTTTTGATGGTTATCAAAATTCGCGCGCCTGTCTCAAAACTGATGTTATCTGTAGTCCCAAACGAATTGCACAAATTGGTTTATTTCTGTCGTTATTATCATATTTTGTTGCTTTTCAATATCTCCCTAAAATAATATTAGTTACACAAACTGATTCCGGAGGTTTGCAGCGTTGTTAGCGTAAGGAAATAGACGGAAAGACAGACTATGCATCTGTACGAGTGGTGACTTAATTTCGTTCAGGAGACCCGGATCCGACTCTAATACCAAAGCAATCCTTACATCACAAGCTCGGCCCTTGTTACAGTTTAAACACTGAGTTGTAAATATGGCGACAAGACGTTTTTAAGCCACCAAAAGTTTTCGTTACTGAAAGTAAGCAGGATGATATTTGCTAACACCTCAATGTATTTTGTGTAAATGACCTCGAATTGAGATTTACCCTGTTTGACCCATGAGATTATAGCGATATCTTATACTGATCGTCGGAAAATATTGATGTTAATCTTATTAAGACTTGTTGATCTAAGGTGCTGTTTGTGAAAGTGAATGTTAGAACCCATACTTAATTGATGATTGCTTCATGTAGTCTTTTCGAAAAAATATTCAAAAGGTATTGCAAATCATTCAGATTTCTTGCAGGTATGATCCTGTGGACTAACATCAAATAGAAGACTAAAATCCTAGTCCGTGTGTAATTCTCGATTTTTTTCAAACCATTTTAATCCTCGTTGATTTTAGCATTGGGGATAATTTTGTTTTCAATCACTGTATTTTTTATTTCAAGGCCACATGTGGCATTTTGCAGTAAGCTGGATTAATGTCATTGGCTAAAATTGCTGAGATACTCAAATCTTTAAATTGATATGTAAGAGGTAACTAGATCTACGCATACACAGATACACGACATGCATGCATCACAGCATCAGTATTGAGTAGAAAGATTTATCTGTGCCTCAAACTCAGAGCGAGGTATTTCAGCCTGATTGTACCGAAGATGGGGAAGCTCCGTTGATTGGATTTGTTTACTAGGTTTTTGTCTGCTGTGGAGAAATATAACAGAGAAGCGTCAAGCGGTCCCTTAGATTTCTGTCTAGTATGCTTCGATCTATGATGAATACATGTTTTCTGCTTGATTTTACTGATGTATGTATTTGACAACTTTATACTGAGTCTATGTGATAGGCGCGCTGTTAAATACTACATGCTTTATATTCTTTTGTTAACCCTACCTACGGATGTGCCCGCACCAAAATATATCTGACACTGATGAAGGCTTAAGCTGAAACACAGAAAAAATAAATTTCCCCTACCTACCGCTGGGTTACGTCTCGTAATACAAAGGACTCGCCAAATCTTTGTGCTGTGATGGCACGGAGGTTGAGTGTTGGCTTTTGAATCCGGGGATTGCAAGTTCAAGGCCGTTCGGTTCCCACATAATGCAGCCATTGTGGTGATATTCCACTCTTGACAAATATATCAAAGCACTTGTATCTGTTGTGATACTATATATAAATAATATAAATGCACATATATATTTATAAAGATAGTGAGGTTGTGGCTTATTTTCAATAGCCATAGTCATTGTCAGTGAATTTTTAGAAAATGTGCTAGAGTTTTGGCATTGGGAGGACGAAGTATTTTCTCACCAGTACACTGCTATACCGCTTTATGATGGTGTTTTTATTAGCCACTTATCTGACCTATTTACTTTTAAACTTGATCAATGCCACTTTCAGAAGAGAAAAGTCTTACACCAGTAAATCGGTGAAGGTGATCATTTGTTTTTTTGTGAAATTACCAAATACAATACAAAACGATGGAGGAAAGAAACCGGAGATTGGCATAAATGGACCATGCAATCTGACCATTCCTTTGCTGGTATCTGCATCAATATGCCGTGTTTTATCTCTCAGAATATTATACCTAAATATTTGGTTATGCTTTTAACTGTGGTTTATGGAAAATACATTGTAAAAACAAGAAGGTTAAGGTCTTGCTTTCTATTGACAGTTCCAATCGCAATAGGCTTGGCCTCCTTCCTCGATTTCTTAGGAAGCAATTGACAACGATGAGGACGTGTATATTTAATCCAAGCACTTACAATCGAAATGCAGTAGTTGCCCATTTATTGTTGTAAACGTTCATTGTTGCGTACACGTTTTACAACTATTGTTTTCAGAGCGAAAAAAATTAAGTGGTTTTTTTTGGTGGAATCACTTAATTATACCATACTCAGGTAAGCCGATAGATCTGTCTATAACTGACATAAATTACGGAACAGTTCTATGATTGTTGGCATGTGATCTTGTTGGCTGGTTTCCTTTGAAAAACATCTTTAGCAAGTAAAAGTAACATTTTTGGTTTTGAAGTTGAAACAACAAGTAAAAATTAATTGACCTGTAATGAATATGTGAGTATGGGTGCTAGTTCCATTTTTTTAATTACCTCGAACGAATGCCCCCACCATATTTGAAAGAAGCTCCGTTTTCAATAAAGGCTTCCCGTAAAAATATTTACTAAACATCCTCGAGTGAGTACCTCCTTTGACAATTATTTGTCAACTAGTTTGTGTAAAGTAAGCGCCGCCTCTACTCTATTACGCTCGATAACCTAGTTCGAATCAAAATAAATGAAGAGAAAAGAGACAAGACAAAGTACAGTAATGCTAAGCATTTATTGGTAATAGTGAAATATTAGTCTTCACGTTTTAAATTTTTAAACTGCCCTTCTTGACAGGTCGATTCTTTTTCATTTGGCTCGTTCATGTATGAACTGATTGCACTTCATCAACCATTTTATGACATTGGAAGTAAAGTCAACCTGGCCAACCAGTTTGTTGCTGAAGGCAAAAGACCAAAGTTGTTACCAAGGGTAAGCTGTCGTATTCCTGTTCGTTGTTCACCTTATTAATCCGTAGATCAGGAATGGCCATAGCTTGAACGTATGAAGTGTTGTTGTCTTTTGTAGATAGTTTCGTAGGATTTGAGGTTTCATTTTAGAATGGGTAGAAGTTTTGTAGCTTAGTGTTGTATAACAAGAGATATGTGTCATTTGCTTTTTGATTTGCTAATGTAATGTTGGCTAATATTTTCTTCATTTCCAACTGTGAAGGAATAGTGTGCACGTTGACATACTTGATGGAAACTCGAGCCTGTTACACAACGGTTTTACCAAGCTTTACTGCCACAGCTACTTCTCTAGACAACTTCTTTCTTTGCTTGTTCGCTTGCTCACAAAGATCCGACAACATTTTTGTATCGTTCGATGAAGTCTAGTAATAACCATTTCTAGAAGCCGATTGATTTTGTCTTCATTTATACTACTGGCATTTTTCAATTTCTAAACATTTGTTGCTTCCTTAGTAGCTGCGTCATTGCGCAAGGTGAAATGCCAATTTGCAAATATGTTTGATTCACTGTTTACTGTACTCTTGGTGCTAAAACAGTAACTTGTCATTGTTATCCTTTCGCTCTCCAATTTCGTATTTACCTCCGCGAGTAGGTTATGTTTTTGTCGGAGTCTGTTTGTGTGTCAGTCCATCCGTCTGTCTGCCTGTCCACCCGTCTCTCTCTCCGTCTGTATGTCTTTCTGTCCGTCTGTCTCTTTATTCGTTAGCAAGATAACAGAAGCTTTTCGATGGATTTTGATGAAATTTTGATTAAATTTCCCGACCGCGGATATGGAACTGTTGAAGATTGCAATCTATCTCAGTTTTGCTACTTCGAAACATACATTCAAGACTCTAGAAATCTTCAAAGAGAAGACTCGTGTGTATATTTTATGCCTCTACATATTATAATTCCTCTTACACATAAGGTACAAAACTCGTTCTTGACACAAATAAACTAAAAAGAACTGAATTATTTATAACTTTACAATATTATTTTAACTTGGACAATATTAATAACAGCTATCCAGAACTTTAAAACAGGAATCCTATGTTTACCCACTACTAATCCTAGTACAATAGTCTTACTTAGCTTTCTAATACATTAAAGACTAGTAAGATTACTTATTTTCTGAAACCTCCTTTACATACAATTGAATATGAGGCACATCCGTAACTATACCCTTATAACAATAATGAATAAAAATAGCCTGAGTTACGGAAATGTATACCAACAAAGAATTAATGGACATTGCCTACACTGTTGGATTCCCCACAGGAACAAATGATTAATTTTGGGAGATGATCCGAATGAAATCTTGGATTCTGGATCACTTTTTGGGTAATGAAACCTTCATAGTGTTAGTAAGGGATAATCCAGTTATCGTACTTAATAATGATATGCTCATGAAAGTGACTAGCAAGGAAATCATTGTGGGGAAACCCACTGCTTTTTCAATAATAATACTGGATTGGCGTAGGTTTACGCTCTCAGATTGCTGCTAATTCTGCAAGATATCATTTGTAGCCCCTGGAAAGACTTCTTCTTATTTGAATAGCGGGATGTCTTTCGAAGCATGTATTTTATGTAGCATTCAAAGGTTCTTTTCAATGATTAGAGTCAAGGTGTATACCTGGTGATCGTGGTGCTTCACTGGGTATAACTCTTGACTCTAATCATTGAATCGCTTATCAGCGATTGAGTCAGCTATGCCTTTTAGGTGGACGTATTTATTTGATTAACAGCAGCACCGCGTGCCGCCGTGCAGTGACGCATTGGCATTTTTAAAGGGAGCTAAAGATAAAACTAAGATTCCTTGAAATGGATATGAAAGTGGTATTTTGGGGAAAGCATTGTGGGTGGTTTATAATCTTCTTCGTGCGTTTGCTGATAAAAGACTTTTAAAGCGTACGTGCGCCAAGCAAGGTCAAATTGGTCAAATGGAGGAAAACAAGCATATAAAAGTTCATGTCCTTTGCATAAAATATCAACATACTTAAAATTTGATCTGTTCGCACATAATCTAACTGACAAGGATTTTCTCGTATTATGGCACTCGTTCGTCTCAGGTTATTATTAAGTTCTAAATTTTCAGTATATCATTGAAAGAATGTAAGTATAAGCTACGACAGAAACTCCATTTACTGAACAACAACAAGAGTTTAGGTGTTCCCGTAGGGTCAATGACGTTTTTAAACTTGGGAGTGGTTTTGTCTAGCTGAAAACCTTGAAATACTGGCTCTACATTTGGAAAGAATTACAATGATTTCATCAAGCCACTTAGGCAATATTTTACAAAATAGTTCCCTTGTGTTACTTCTGACATTTACCAAGATTTTGCTTGACAGTGGTTAAGTTCCATTCTGTGTTAACCAGGGATAAGCTTATTTTGACATGACAAGTTGATTGTGTTGCGCAGGACAAGAGCAGTATAACATAGGATTGATTTTTTTGATTCGAACTAAGTAGTAATTTGCGGTTCATAAATCAGCAGTGGATGGACGGACATCTGTTACACGAACCGCAATATGGCCAAAAAAGACCAAAGCCGAATCGCCTTGTGAAGTCTTAGTATTAATGTTTTATAGCTGCCTTTTTCGTTGCTTTTCGCTATGTGCCCAATTTTAAACCATCGTTATCACATAAAAGTATGGGTCTTGGCTTATTTCGCCGCTTCCGAAAAAAATGCCTTGTGGTAGTTAATACCCTCAAAGTGCTTAATTTCTAGTAACTATGCAGTGAGCAGCCACCAGGGATCTTGTGACAGTCCTCATCAGTAGCCTCGTTTTGAGAACTGAAAGATTACGAATTTTGATAGACGTGATTTTTGTGTCACAGGGAGCCTTTTCGTTATCAAATGCATGTTGCCCGAGTGTAACTGAGTGAGTTATGTTTGCGAACCGAGTTTGGTAAACTATGTAATCAATGTGTTTAATTTGTTTCATTGAGCGTTGTTTAGAGATGCTTCTACAATTCCATAGAAGTTTAATTGAAGGCTTTAAATATTTACTTCTTCCATTCTGTCTTCAGAGTGGACTTAGTTGTAACCTTCTTTTGTGTGAGGCATTGTTTATAAAGCTGACTTATTTCTCGTGAAGGACATGATAATGTGACACAGAGATCAATTTTGTCTTTTCATTTACATGAGACTGGACCGTGTCTGTGGCTGTTCTAGAGCATATCGAGACAATCTCGCGCCTGCGCATATCTGTTTTCTTCATTGCCTTATTTTTTTGGTCTCCGACACTAATGTCTTGCAGTTATTACAGTTTAGTATAAAGACAGCCCAGTTGAAAATGAAAGCATTGATTTATTGAAGAATTATAGCACTGATTGCCAGAGACAAAAAACGTCTAGTGACATGTAGAATTTCATCATTTTAATTCCAGCAGCTCTAGACTTAATGTCTTTGTAATCGATTTTTACACCATATCTGTTCATGTGTGCCCATAGATTTGACTGACGTTCATTTGTAGTGACGGAATCATCAAATCATGACAGCTTCAATTTAAATCTGAGAAACAACGTCCCGGTAAATCAGTCTTCAGAGCATCTGTCCGGTAAGCAGAAGGGCGCGGGTTCAGTCCCCACTCTGGACGTTTGATTTGTTTCTCAGAAAAATAATAGTTGAACCTTCATTTCAATACAACACTAACGGTCATAACTAAAGGGCCACAAAACTCACACATCTCACTCCCACTGGCAACTTTAGACAACAGAAATAGAGTTCAAGTCAAGGTTTGAATGATCGAAAGACCGTAATTGTTCCGTCTTTTCCATTTACTTGCGTGTTTGTGTATTGGCTAATACGCTTACAAACGGCATGCTTTGTATGCCCAGGTTTAAAGCTCATTATTTTAGGTTTATTTATGTTTTATTACATATGACAATCCTCTGAACTTCCAACTTTCTTGTCAAAATATAAGTGAAAATAAACAATTATACAAAGTTTTGAATCGTAAAACTGAAAATTTACCTTGTACTGTTGTCCTCCAGTCGTCTAAAAGTTATT
>JANTCA010025539.1:0-71326 GCA_024741275.1 Chironex yamaguchii
TCTATCTATCTATCTGTCTGTCTATCTATCTATCTATCTATCTATCTATCTATCTATCTATCTATCTATCTATCTTTCCAGTGGCGGCCGGTGCTGGGGGGCACCACGGGCATTGCCCCACCATTCAAAAGCAGATAAGGTCCTCCATACCCAATTATTTCTAAATTGACAAATTTTTTATGGTCATATTCAGGAAAGACTTTCCGTGATTTCCATTGTCTTTCTCTGCAGTGTCAACTGTCAACGCATTTCCAAAGTTATCTGAGGGCTGACTTGAAGCAGATCACAGGGCTGCATTCTACTTTTCCTGTAGTGTTTGACCGTGAACAGCAAGGGCAAGATAAAATCCGCCCATGATTTTGGCATCTGTGCGTGCGTAGTTCATACTGACTGTCGGCGACATCAGACGATTTTCCCTCATTTGAGGGGCAAAACTGAATCTGCCCGTTATCTCAAGGAATCATAGGGAACATTGTGTGCAAAACGTTCGGCTCGGTGTCGTTCTGAAAACCTATCAGAGCTATCACCCCACTTAAGCAAATTGCCACCAGCTGCCACTGTATCTCTCTATCAAATTGAATTATATCCGCATCAATCTGAATTTAGGCAAAACTAGTTGTATACGCCATCTTGTGTACCAAAGTAGGACTATTAATACTTATGTAACCTCTAGATCTAATTTGACTTTATGAACATTACATCGAGACTTGCATTCTATGTTATGAAAGCTCAGACAAGTAAAAATAATTTTTACAATCCGTTGTCATCATCAGCATTAGTATGCATTACTTACCACCATAATCTTCGTGATCTGTGATCTCTT
This sequence comes from Chironex yamaguchii, assembly GCA_024741275.1. Lineage (NCBI taxonomy): Eukaryota > Metazoa > Cnidaria > Cubozoa > Chirodropida > Chirodropidae > Chironex > Chironex yamaguchii. Next base: position 824 of record JANTCA010025539.1, read on the forward strand.
CTAACTCACTTTGTGCATCAGTTTTCATCAATTTATATCCTGATTTAAAATGAGAGACATATTTAGAATGCTGCAAAACTCTGTTGAATACATACCAAATTTAACGAAAAGAACAAACGTCGAGAAACGAATTTTCTATTACAATTTATTGTGCAGATTATGTCGTTATTTGTTGTTGTTGTTTTATAATGGTGTTGGTCATTTTCATTGGATCAAGGGAAGGCGTCATATATGCAGTCGTGATATATGCAGTCGTGATATACACATTCGTGATATAGGCAATCGTGATATTTGTAGTCGTGATATCCGAGTTCGAATCTCTGGTGATCGCAATTTTATGTTTACTTCCTCCAGCACACAAGGTCATTCTGAGTCGGATACTAAATTTATAATGACAGAGAATGGTATGCAACGTTGTGTTGACGTAGCAGAGAATTAGCTGTCGTCACTACTGATTTAGCAATTGTTTAAATGTAGTTTTACTAGCAGACGTGACTAGTGACAGTAATGCTAAGATAGAAGGAGCTGCTTTTAGGCGAGTCACTTTCATTTAAGGACATATCACGAAGGAGTTGATTTGTAAATTACCCGAACAATATTTTTATTGTACAATACTTTAAAGTCGCCATTTGCGACATTGCGCTTAAAACGTACTTAAAGCCTTTTTTTTGTCTGACATTCTTCAGAATATGAATCAGAGCATATTAAGCTTTGATGTGTGATAGGCAGGGACGTTTTAAGTATAGAGGACATTTTTTAGGCTCATTGAATTTAAGCGCATTGGAGTCTGTCTGCATCAAGAGTTTGTTCTTCACATCGACTGCTGCAATAATGCTTTGTTTCTTTATTATTTTTTTGTCTTTTTTCTTTCTGGTTTATGATTGGCTAGTGATGATACATGTTTCTCATAAAAAGATTGCCATACATCTATACTTTCCCTTCTGATGATTCATACACTGAAGAGTGTCAGACGAGAAAAAAAAACTTGTATATTTTTAGAGCAAGGTCACAAATTTTCAAGGTTTGTTAATTAATTATCAGAGGCTAGATTTGTTTAAGTTGAATTGAAGAAAGCATACAACATTTGTCACTTTTCTCAGAAATATTGCACATAAAGTAATGAAAGTTAGAAAGACTCATTTCGGACATTGGAAGAGACTAGTAAAAAAGATTGACCACCAGCACCTGCTCTGGCTTTGCCTTGTGAGAGAGGCAGAAAGTTGCATTACAATTTACACAATATTCTTACATGTTTTAGGTAAATCAACAGCATACTTAATTATCTGGTTAGATATGTCAATTAGAACTACTTGAAGAAATTCACGACTACTTTAAGCCTGGAAAATTTGTTTCAAGGTAATAAATGGAAGATAAACAATTGCTCTACTGGATAAGATAAATCAATCATAAAAATATCAATAAATTACTTAATTCACCTGGAAATTATTAATCAGGGATTTACATATGTTTCTAATAACAGGAAAAATCCTATCTTTACAGGGATCTTATCTTTTTCCAGAGCTATTGAATACAGTGATGGCCCTTCAAATTTTCAAGAAGAAGAAGAGCAGGATTCTTTGAGTCATGTTCAGAGTTTGAGTAATGAAGTAAACAATTTAGACACACACATCTGAGGTCGTATTAGAGGAATCCTACAAAGACATGTGGTATTAAAAGCACTATGTTTGTCAAATATACTCGAAACTTTTAATAAAGTACATGATAGGTGGAAAGTCCGAAAGTGGTTGTCCTGGATATCCAAAGATAAATTTACGATTGAAAAAATTTTGTTAGAAGTTTGCTCGTTGAAGCTGACGACCCACGTTGAACAACGTAATTTTCAGATTTTCCATCTTATTAAAGTAAGCTTCAGAGGTGTTACATTCACAAGGCTTCATATACTTTTTTAAATAAAAATTATTATTCTCATGGGTTAGGGTACTTGTACAAGCCCTAGACAGCCATGTTAAAGGGTGTAAATTATTTGTGATTTCCGAAAAGCAACCCGAAATGAGTGTATCTAAGAAACGATCTACGTAAATCACAGTGAAGAACTGGTATCTGTACATAAATGCGTCATTCCTGTATATAACGTACAAAATGGAATCTCTAAAGCTGTCCTAGATTTCATGGTTGTAGCTGAGACGTGTTCTGTCAGTATAATCAAGTTTACAAGTCAACACTGCTTTGTTCCAAGGTTTTTAAATGAGCACTGCAACAAGTACTGCAGGTGCTTGGTTAGACAATTGGACTAAATCCATCCGATAACATGACAGATAAGTGTAATTTATAACGACATTTTCCACTTTAAAAGTGAATCATATACAGGCCTTGTATTTCACAAGCTATTGCCATAAGCCAAGGTAACCAAAGTAGCCTCATGATGTCTCCTTAGTTGTTTAGCCGATTTACTATAATGAAAAGTCCAAGGTCTATAAAGCAAGAACAAAAATATTCATCTGTTTTGGACATGCAGAATATTTGTTAACATTTAAAACAGACACAAATAATGAAACTGACTATTAGCAGACAACCATCTGCCTAAATAACAGAATCACATAATTGAACTAAAAACAAAAACAATTTGAAAGGTCAGTTCAAAATTATGATCGTAAAAGTGCTTCCTTAGACTCGGAGATTGTGGAGACGCTGCCATGTCTTGAACAAGACATTATAGAGTCATTTCATACTCTATCATATGTTTGCAAGCAACATGTCTGTATGTAACATGACCCCCATAAAATGACAGAAGATAACTATTCCTTGATCCGACACTATTACACAGTGAGACACATCAAATGAACCAATTAAAGAGGACTTACTTGACTGAAGGCGGAAAAGGTAGAATTTTCAGGTTAGTCGTCGAAGTAAGTTTTGACGCTATAAATTTACAAAACAACAACCATTTCAATCCTTGTAAGCTGTGTAAATATGGTATTTCTGCTGATTCAAACATAACAATGGTGTATAAATAAGTCACGATGTATGTTAAATTGACTCACTTCTTCTCAACCATTCTTTTCAAGTGATTTTAAATTCTTGATAACAGGTAATTCCTACCCCATTAAGAGCAAACAATAATAATGCTTAAAATTTCTAAAATGTTAAAATAGTACTCATTCAAACACATCTATTGGGTATTGAACAGTCCGCTCTTACTTGATTATGAAAAGTTGAGGTTTATAGACACTGCTAAGAGTATAAATAATGAGTAAGCTAGAAATACATAGCACATTTCCCATGACTCGTATTAGATTTTAGGACCGAGAACTATTGCTTAGTTTGACAAACTATCACGAAATAGAAAAATCACTTTTGGATGCATAGAACCATTGGAATAGTCAAGGAATAGTCAATTAAGTAAAAGGTTATGCTTTTACATTATTAATGTTTATCCTCCAAGGCTTAAATAGGAGCCTGAAAATCACCGACTTCATATCGATTACATCTACAAACCATTAAATTGAAAGTTTTTACAAGGTAACCAACCATATGCAGTAGATTCTGACTCCCAGGATAAGTAATAGGAAAAAATAATAAAGGAAAAGATAATAATTTGTAATGACATATCCAGGGAATTTTCCAAAAATAAATATTTTGAAACAAACAACTAAAAGCCTGTTTTCCCCTCGGCATATCTTTATGTATAAGCCATTATTTTTATATCAAAATTTCCAATCAACATGTTTTTTTTCGATTAAAAAGCAATGAGTTTGATTACTTTCCTATTTAATTACCGCCAAATGCGAATTTGGCTAGACTCACATTTTCACAGCAACTAATAGCCCTGATGAATGAAATTATTTTGGTAGAATTAATTCCTCTGTATTTTGGAAAGAAAGTTGTAATCAGGTTGGCATTTCGAAAGTAAAATAGTACACAACTAGAATAACAGTGAAATAGCTGATATTTTACAAAATTAGTCAGCTAAAGTTACTGTCTTGAGACAATATGATGGATAATAGGATTGGCAAAATCAAGTGGCTAAAATATAAGGAAACATCGCATGTTCTCCGTGTTTTTCGATAAGACGTAGTGCAACAAAATGTACATGATATTGAACGTTATAAATGGTACTTGATAATATCTGTTGATCTCGAATGGTAATGCAAAGAGTTTATATACTAAAAGTACTCAAATGCTGTAGCAATGTATTGTTTCATCCATAACACCGTTTGCTTATAACCATAATGCTTTCAACAATTCTTCCCTAAAGTGTTAATGTGACGTAAATTGCAACTGTTTATGTCTGTTGCTACTACATTTTGCGGCCAAAACTATGTACGTTTTAAACAAAAAGAGTCCTTAATAAATAAAACAGGTTTTTCATTCTGATAGATCTATCAAAAGTGAAAGGTATACTAAGAAAGCTTATCATGAATTAGACAAATGTGCTGATATTTTGTTCAAACGTTGGAGATATTAAATGTTTTGAGGACGTATAAAAAGGTCAATTCTGGTGTCCTGATTTGTTCAAACGCCTGCAATTCAATTTGGTATCTACCACAAGAAAGGGCCACAACATTCCAAAAGAAGTCTAGGTTTGTACTGTATATTAGATTATCATAAATGATAATCATGACTATTTATTATCCTTGTCAATAGCATATGATAGAAGTGTAGACTATTAAAAGACAAAATGTCAATTGTTGTTTGTAAATATTCTTGTGTATGAATACAGTACACGAACAAAGCAGTTTACAATACTTTTCTTTAGAGCAATCTTATGAATGATACCCAGTTACATCGTTGAAACGTAATACATGCATGGAAGCAATGTTCCGATTGAGGTCATAAATCGAGTTACAAGGAAAATGAAATGGCAGATGCATTTTCGGTACATTTGATTCGACCTTTACGCTCCCAGTTAGACTTGCGCTAAGAATAGAGCTTTCACCATCAATCTAAAGGGAAATAAAAGAAAAGACAAGATAAAAATAAGATAAGCAAGAAATGGCTGACGTATGGCCAATTTGACAGCGGCATATGATAGAGAGGCCGTTATACCATGGCTCTGTTATGGCATCTTAAAAAATTAGATCGAACAGTTTGTAAAAAGCCTATAACCCGTTAATGGCAGGATGTAATAAGCTCTACCTCTTGGCAAATGTTTTGCAGCCTTGATGGCCTATATGATATACAATATATATCACGCTCATCTGTCTAATGATAAGCTGACTGTACTAGAATATGATACCGTCATATGCAACTTTGGCCGTCTAAACTAACTTTTGTCCTTTAACTCAGCTAATTGTCATTATTAATAGCTTTTTCGTCTTTATAGTATCTGATCATTTTATCTAAAGTAGCTTGAGTCCAATGCCAATCTGTAAATCTTTAAAACGTCCCTTAAGTGCGAACTAAAGCCTTCCAATCTGGCTTGGCTCCCTCTCTGTATATCTCTGTGTATGAAGTTGCATTTGGCCATTCTCAATCAATTAAAGAGGGTATCTTTGCAAACATAAAACCACAACAAAATTGGATGAGTGGCATCTTTTACTTCTTTAAAAACATAGCTGTTGGCTTTTAGAAGTTAAAACATCGAAAGCAAAAATGAATGCAAATCCTCGTTTGTAACCATGAAATCTCCTTAATCCTAAGGATCCTTTGTATGGAATGCTTTATGTCGAAGAACTTGCCCCATAAAGTACATTTTTATGGTTATCGTTTTTCGGCTCAAACATTTACCAACTTACCACTTTTTCCACAATTTGGAATGAGCATTGAAGTAATTGGAATGCTTGTTCCTTTGATCATTTCACCTGTGTCTCTGTCGACGCAATAACAGGTTTTTGTTTGAGGGTTGCACTGGAATGGCTTGTATGTGCCATCTTTGTTGCAACTTGGTATGAAAATGGGAACTCTCAAGGAGAGTATTCGCATTTTAAACTCTCGTACTTGCTTGCATGCTGTCAAAAGAATGGAGAGTGAAATAGTAATGATACAGCTTGCTATAGGACATGCTGCATACGTCGTCCTGCATAAAATGCTAGTCTCGAACGCAAATAGAAGTAGGATTTGTACATTTATATGACTGTATAGACTATATCCCGTCAGCAAAGTAGGAGATTATTTCAATGTTGGTCTTGTAGTTATTTGTAGGAAGCATAAGATAAAATCGATTTTTTAAATAAGACATTTTATCTGATTTTATAGAAAGAAATCACTCACAACACTGAAAGCAAAATCATGATTGTACTAGAAAGCATATTGTGTTAGCTAACGCGAAAAGTTTTCCAGCTGTAACTTTTGATATATCTATTTGCAAGACATTTTCTATTGAAAATTGTGACTATTTCTGATACACTTAAATTATAGATACGCTGTTACATTCAAAAAGTCATGGATCAATACCTACCCGTTCTTGCATTTGTTTACTATAAGCTCCTGTGTAATGGCTACCACGAGAATACGTTTAATACGTTTGTCTTGCTAAAGCATATGAATTTGCATACACAGTATAAGACAAACGCACTTACACTAGTTGTTTCTTTAGTTAAATAATAAGCAAAGAATAACATATTTAAAGCGATGGATACCTACTTAAAGGTGCACACGATGGGTGCTTGTCTCCATGTATAGGCACACTCGTACCCTTGATCTTTTCTCCAGAATCTCTTTTGACACAATAGCATGTCTTTGTGACAGGATTGCATTGAACTTTCTTGAAAGAACCGTCCTTGTTGCAACTTGGTATGAAAATGGGAACACGGAGTGACAAAAGTTTACTTTTGATGTCGAAGATCTCTTTGCAAGCTGTAAATGTTTTAAAATGTTGCATTAGTATTTACACCACGGCCTTGCATAGCAAAGTCAATGCACACATACTTCACAACTGCATCACAACTTTTTTAAACAATTTCAAGCTAATGAAATTAAAGAAATCATGGTTTCAAAAACTTTTTTAGAGTTGAAATAGCTTAATATAATATGTCTAATTTTTCATATTAGCCAGGTATATTGTACACTATAAAAGTAGCTATCAATTGCTTAGGGCAACATGTTTTATAAAGCGTCTATATGGAATCTCGGAAGAAAAATTTTAATAAATTTGGTTATTACACGAAAGTTAATTTTCTCCGAAGCATGTGCTTAGCAGCTACTGCTGATTACTAGCTCTTAATACAAAGAGTGATAACATGAAAGAGCCAAGAGGGACATAAACGTCCGTCTTAGGGGTTTCCATAATTTATAATAATGATAGAAGGATACAGGCAAATCTTTAACAAATAATATAGTCTTATAATTTATAATAATTATAGAAGGATACAGGCAAATCTTTAACAAATAATATAGTCTTATAATTTATAATAATTATAGAAGGATACAGGCAAATCTTTAACAAATAACATAGTCTTGTGATCGTATGGTTTGACAGTCTCTGATACGATTGTGAAAATGTTATAAGTGGGTCGCAGTAGGGATAAGTAGGAGTAAGCAGGGGAAAATTTTAAATTTATTCTTTTAAGCAAACTTTACCAAGAACTCCTGCAGTCTAATGTATTTGATGGTCTTTACCAACAAGGGGATTCTGTACAAAATGAATCTATAAAATGTTTAACTACAAATGCTTACTTAATTGTCCGCAGAAAGGATGCTTATCCCCGTGTATTGGCACACTTGTTCCATTAATCCTTTTGCCCGATTGTTTGTTGACACAATAACATGTCCTTGTTACAGGATTACATTGCAGTGGTTTGTACGACCCATCCTTGTTGCACTGCGGTATAAAGATAGGTACACGTAGGGACAGTATCCTGCTCTTAAATTTGGCAACCTCTTCGCAAGCTACAAGTTACAAAGTATAAGAAATCGGGATGTATTAGGCTCAATATGTATAAGAAAGACTTGCAAAATGATAATCAATTAAAGAGTATTACAGCACTGTAAGCAAACTTTAAATGCCAATACGTGTAATTTTCTCTGAGACTTTGTAAATGTAGTAATAAGGACAGAGGAACTTTTTAAAAACACATCAAGAGTTTTGCTCCTAAAAAGGTTAAATGCGCTAAAAATGTAGACTAATAACTATTTCTTCCAGGATTGAAAAGAACGTTAGCGAACACAATAAATTATGAGTTGAATACCATCAAAATGACGCAGTTGATAATATAGTAGTTATAATCTTTAAGGAATCGAGTTTTCTACAAGATTTGGTTATGTTCCGAATTATTGCTTGCATTTGCGTTAAAGTTACTTAGGTGTACTTAGAAAGGTCCATTAAAATTTTGTGAGGTCCTTGAGGGACGTAAAAGCGTATAAAATTCACAGTTATTTGTAGTCTAAATTTATGTTAGCCAAATGGTCAAATAGCCATCATGCGCCAAACATTCGATTGACTTTCAAAGTGCAGTGGGAAATTGAGACGGAAATCATTCTACAACACGAGACCCTAAAGTTCCTGGTTGTTCTGTCTCATATGTAGGAGGGACTCTTTAGTCTTGGTCAATAGCCCTCCTAGAGATGGTGCCGCAATAAAAATAACAGTGGTTGTGCTACCTATCGCCGAAAACATCATCATGAGTCAAAATGAAGCAAAAAAAACGAGAATAACGTCGTGAATGGCACTGGAACGTCAAGTAACGTCAAGGCGTTCTACAGATGAGCAGCAAAGACGCGCTGGTAAGCAAATAACTGCCCGAATGCTGTAGACGAATTAAATGAATATTGTTTGTCATGGAATGTTTTTAAAATGATGATCCATTTGATGAGAAGGGTGTGCCGATAAGGAGATATCTTTAGTGGATCTATTGAGAATAGAGAAAAAGAGGAATGTTTAAGACCAGTGAACGAAAACTGTGTAGTGACCAGGCCCGAAGTGTCAGAAAAAATGTTTTTGTCAGAGGTAGAAGAATTAGAGACGTTAAGCAGAAGACTATTATAACAAAACGAAGAAGAACAGCAAGTAGTCAATGACATCAATGACCAGGAAGGAACATTACCAAGGTTGAATGTAGAAGTTGAGTTAAATGAGGTCAGTGAGGCTGACATTGCAACTAAAGTAAACGAAGCAGCGGAAATAACACCTGGTGTGCAGCTGATCATCACGTACGAGGAACAACGAGGAACAAATAGTAAAGTTATATTTAAGAAAGTTGATCAGAAGAGATTAAAAGAAGAAACATGAAAAGTGGAAAGTGCCATTAAACACCTGGTGGCAGCAGACTAATGGCCGTATGAAAGCATGAGACTGATATGATAGGGCAAAGAAAGGTCAAGAATTTAGGTGATAAGTATGGGATCTAAAAGTCTCACAACTGCAGCAGAAAAACTAATGGGAAGGGTTAGTAGCAAAAGCTTTAAAAATAAAGGCATCGAGATAGAATAACTCAATGCATACAGAATCAAATGTTTGCAGTGGAGCAGAAAAGTATAAAGAACTCAAAGGGAAAGCTAGTGGCGAGAGTGTAATACTGGAAGCCGAAGAGAGTATTGAATTTTAGAGTGCGATCTTTAACGCAGGGAAAGAGTATAATAGACAGAAAGAATGGATGCAGGATCTGAAAAAAGAACAAAACAAAGTGAATATGCGGGAGCTTGAGAACACAGTAAAGGTGATTAAAAACATAGTGGTAACATCCCTTTTTGGAAGGCCTAAGTAAGAGATGATGTGGTGGTACTTGAAGAATTCTTTTGAGTTATTGATTAGAGGTCTTAGGATTACCAAAGTGATGGACACTAAAGATGTTATCAGTAAGGATGAGGATGAATGAATAAGAACAAAAATCGAAGGTAAAGTAAATGTCTGTCAAGTTTGATTGGGAGATGCCGAAATAAATAGATGCAAATGAGACATGGAGACATGGCACTGAAAGAATATAAATTAAGACAAGAGGAAATTACGAGACTGGAGCATTGGCATTTATGCAAGAAATGCAATCTAGAAAGGACAGAAAAATTTTATCAGCATTCCCTTGAGGGCGCAGTTAAAATTGATGAGGTAAAGCTAGATGAGTGGTGAATATTCAATGTGGCAAATGTAATGAAGCAAGGAGACCGGACATAGTTGTTTGCGAGTAAAAGTGAAAGAAAATAATAATGATAACATATTGATAACAGTAATAAATATTTTATTTTTATACAGTAATTCAATCAGCTATACGAAAAGCTGCTGTGTCTGTAAGAGAACAGGAGCAATGTCATGGCAGGGACTACCTTAGATTCAAACCATGGTCTGCCGTTGTCAAACCTGACGCTTTTCTAACTCCTCTCATCTGTCTGTCTCTGAACCGAGAGTATGCTATCTCATGTCATTGTTCTAATATCATGAGATGGCTTCTCATCTGCTGCTTTATCTCTAGTCTCATTGTGTCATGTAGAAGGGTAGACATACTATCCATCCATTTGCTTACTTGAATATATTAATATTTGTAATAAAATATTAATATTAGTATTAAACTTACTTAAATCCTTTCCGGGCTTTGAAGCATCCTCGAAGTCTTCCAAGGAGAAAGCAACATGACCAGTAGCTTAAAAAAATCAAATTGTAGGTAACATTACGCGAGTACGTGATAACGTTTACAGACACTAAGATTGTTGTGTCTGCTGAACAAAGTTTGTTGAGACTGGAAAATACTGGCATATATATGCATTCTCATCTATTACTCATAATTACTATGACAGATGTATTAAGAGGTAGCTTAAATCCGGGACTTGATGTGTCTTTCTATAGCAATGGCACATTTGCTTTAGAGTGTGAAAGTTGTGAGTTCATTTTCCTGCAGCTCCTTCTGTCTGAATGGAGCTATTATTGTAGTGATCCACCCATGAGTGATATTTATCAGGATTTCAGTTCTCAATACGTAAGGAACATAAAGCATGGCGTATGTGTTTAAATTAAGAGAAGAGAAATCTTCTTCACCTTCATTCTTACTGTCCCGAGATTATTTAATTTTTTAGGGATTTATCCTCCGAGAATGCCTTGTGATGTTCTTTTGGTGTGAACTTTGCATAAAATTTACATAGAAGTCGTATAAAAGGTTATATAATCAACGTCATGTAACCTTAATCCCACCATTATACCTCCGTCATGTTAGTCACAGTAATGGTACTGTCTCCTTGCATGAACGAAATCTTGGAGACTATGAAAGAAGAAAACAATGTTAGCTAAATGTTTACAGACACAAAAATTCGGCTTGGTTGAGTCAAGAAGCATACAACGACAGCAAAACGAATAGGTGCACATACCTGCGACTGCCACAACCAGCAGGAAGAAACGAATATCCATGTTGTATCTCTCAGTTAAGGTGGACGTGAAGAGATGGTAATCCTTAGCAAGGCAGAAACGTAAAAATGAATTAGTCGCATTTATTTGGACAGTAATTGTGTACAGAAATCTATGCACGAAAGCCTCGTTATCTGCTAAGCCCACCACAAACGCCACTCCCACTCTTGCAAAATGAATAATGACATTTTTTGAGTAAGTTCATTATACGCTTTAATTAGTGATATGGATATGGAGTTCGACTTAAGTCCCATAACAAGTAACTCATTTTGCACTTGCAGAGGATCAGTTGCATTTATCGGTCAAATGTTATTAGCGTAGATTATATGTGAATAGCATATAACATACTGCAAATAAAATAGATCAGATATAAGAACATAAAAGTAGTTAACTGTAGTTCTCGATTTAAAGAAAAGTTATACTACATTTAAGTAACAGAAAAAAGAATCTCACAAAATGACCGCAAATACAAAATGTATCATTCTTAAATTGACTGAAAGCATACCTTGCAATAAATAATCAGCCAGCAGAGACTCCGAGTAAAATGGAGATGCTAGCCACAATTTTTATATGCATCGAGAGTAGGTGCTTGTTTGACTATTGAGAAAAGAGAGGAAATGCTGTGCAAACACCGGATTGACACTTGACACTTTCTTGTAAGTTTTACGATGCCCATGCTTCCCGTACGCATCACATTTAAAGAGTACCTGACAAATATTTCACAGCAATTCAGTTTTTTTTGTGTAAATAGTCATAAATCACAGGTACAATGCCACACAAAGTCTCATTTGTAAAATATTGCAATAATCTTGGACTTGAGGACCGATATCATGATTTTGTATGTACCCACATTTGTTCAGGAGAATACCATATAAGGACAAAGGGTTCCTGAAGGAACCAACGTGAAACCATGATGCATATGTAATATTTTAGCCATGCCAAGGTGTATATTTTTGGCTTCATAGGCAATCTTTGTATTCTTCAGCTCTCCAGCATTCAATCTAGCCTTGTTGGGCAAAAATTAATGATCGGGGCACAATGAGCAAGGGCAAAAATTATTTTCTGTTTGCCTTCACCATTAAAACAGTTGCTTTTTCCTTTTCTCAAGATCAGGTTTTTTGCCTTATTTTGACCGTCAGATATCCATTGTTTTAACAAAAGATCTCTAGACTCAAACCTTATTTTTGCAACCTTTCGTTAGTTAAAGCCTCATTCTATCACATTCAGCAGTTTTTCAAATCGGCCCAAGGCAAGAAAGTGTCTCTAAAAGAGCGTCTGGCCTAGAGTTATGCATTTCCTTTTCAATTTCGTGGATGTTTATTGACGGTCAATGATAAGGCAATGGTACTTGTCGATAACTCCTTTGTATAGGTAGTCACTCTAGCATGAAGATAACCAAATATATGCGGGTTGATAACAAATTTGAAAATTGAGTTCAAAAGTACGTTTTTTATGCAGAAATATCGTTAAGCTAATATACTGCGTTTCTCTACTTGTGCAATTACCACCTTTCCGCATACGGAACGATGAATGCATTAAACAGCACCAGAACAGTATCACAAAGCCAGGTGTGTCTAGCACACCGGTAAAACCAACCGATAGCATGGAATAAAGATGTTTGTGCCAACCGTTTGCAATATAAAAGTTGTAATCCTTACAGCCACTTGCGCAGGATTTAGCAAATTTCGAATATATTGAAAATTCAATGGCGAGTTGTCTATGATTTTGTTTTGTACTCTCCTCCTTCCAAAATGGCAAGAGAAGAGGAAAGCCATCCTTTACATTTTTTTACAGATAATGCACCAGATATTGATTTTTACTTCAAATCTTTGTGCAAGACCTTCCATAAAGTTTCGCTTGTAGATTAATTAGTAGGTTAATCCCTATGGAAAAATATAAAGCATGTTCTTTTCTAATTAGCAAGTCATTCCAATAATTTATTTATCAAGCAGTTGAACCTGGTCTGTACGTGGTCCTATAAATCTAAGCATGTAATAGATCAAAGCTTTATCGAAACATTTGATATTTCATTCGGTATTTTAACAGGATAGTTTCAAATGACGTCAAAAGATGACATTCTAGAGACATTGCTTTAAATAGTACCAAAGCGCAGACCTTCAGAAGGTCTTGTAAGTTTGTGCAAATCAATAGCATTTGTCTTGTTTATCTCAATGTGTCGTTAGTAGGGTAAAAATATGAAAATGCATCTTAAGTAGGAGTTGATTATCTTTTGAGGGACAAACCTTCATCCTATTTTTCCCAGACTTACCTAGAATATAGGTGGGTCTGGTGCAGTTCTTGTGCTTGCATAATATTTGATAACAAGGTTTAAAAGTCATTTATAAGAACCCCTTGACTGGTATTAACCTTAGAGCAGTTGATATTGTTATGACTTGTCGAGGTTCAAGTTTCCTCTGAAATCAATAGACGCAGATGACGCTATGGCGTAGCTCAGGAGTCGCAAAGAAAAGAAACTTCTCGAGACAACCAGCAGTATTTTATACCATGCTTGATAACGAAAACGGTGGTTGTACTTCAAATTTAATACAAGGTTTTCTGATGGATTTGACAGGTATCAAGTCATCATCGAGCGTATTTTAGAAAAACGTTATCACGCATTTCAATAACAACTAAGAAAGAATGACCTTTCAGAAGACGTAGAATTGTTGCATGTAAGCATGGCATTTATTATCACAAGTCCATGGCAGTTTGCTAATGAGTATTGGTATCTTCAAATAAAAAAATGTTATTGATGCATTTAAGCAACGTAAGGTATCACAAAGACAAATTAAGGGTTGAGTAAAATAAATCTCTGATTTTGTAAGAAAATTAAATTCTTAAAATTGTTCGAACGCTTGACAAGAGAAACAATTTCAAATAGACTTCAAAACTTTGTAACATAGTCCTTATAATCTGCAAAAATGTTAACTTTTACAATGTAAAGTATCCCTGTCTTTTTCAGGTACAATCTTAGTACCAATCATATCTCCTGTGTCCACATCAGCACAGTAACAGTGTTCTTCACCACATTGTATAGGTGAGAACTTACCATTATCTTGACATGCAGGAATAAACTCTTTCTTCTTTGCTATTGCAACTTTGCGTTCCTTTTGGCACTCTGATGTCAACAGATATAAAAGAGAATACGAAAACAATTTACAACACAAAACTCGGCTTAATGTCACACTTTACCAATTACCCGTTAAATTAATTACCAAATGTCCTAGTAAAAGCATTTGCAGACTAATTCGAACGTTGAACTTGATAGACAATTGTTTGGCGCCTTAAGTAATTCCATATCCTTTGTTAAAACATTCTCATCAATTCATCGTCCTTTAAAGTGTAAAAGACTGAGAAAATTGCTGTTAAAATCAAATCCGTCTCGTTCTACATTACGTTGAAGAAATGTCTCAACTTAGCTTCACGATTTATGGAAGTAATGGTTGCCCATATGGCTTTTCTGAACAAAGCAATGTTCTTTTCATAGCTACAAATTTATAGAGTCTGCTTTTTCTCCTGACAATCCAATTTTGCCATTCATCTATAGTAGCTCAATACATATTACCAGATTGACGTTTACTTCTTTTGCCAAATATTATAATAATATCATTTTGCAATATATAGGTTCAATTTGATTCAACAATGTAAAACTAAAGACAGCAAGACTGATCTTAAAATCCATCTTCCCAAAATTAAATCAAAGTAAAGCTAACACATCTTCATTAGTCAAAATGTATTCTAGTCACGCTATGTATTACGTATGCTTAACCGAGGATGTAACAAGTTTTTAGAACATATTTAAAGTTAAATTTCTTCCCACTCCATTTGGTGTATAGATCGGTGACCCAGCTCCGTTTCCGTAGGCTTTGGACCACGCAGCTGTGTGAGCAACAGTAGCGCGCTTGCCCACTGGTAGCACTGTGTGTTTAACTTCGCAATCTATCCTTAGTGTGGCCCTGTCGTGGATTCGAACCGACAACCTTCCGCACGCAATGCGAGCACTGTGCCATTGCTGCCTTAGAATATAACAAAGGCAATATTGTTTTCACAATTTCAATAAAATTATATCGAATTGATTAACAAATACCGTATATGAGTGGTATAAAGAGTGTATATTGTGCATGTAAATGAATGAATTGTGACACTCCAAGTTTGAGGCTGGTCTTGTCAGGATATAATTTATGCAAATAACGTAGTTTGTAGCAAATCGCTGCAAAAACGATTTTATCAAATACTTACCTATGATTCGATATCAAGTTCACCAGCGATGTGACACTTGTTACCAGTTACGAAAGTGAGAAACTAGTGAAGTTTACATACAAAAGAAAACTTATTCTTCATAAGATCAATCACTTACAATTATTAAGTAAAAGATGTTATTTGGTAGAAAATTTTGTTGTAATACGCAAGGATGAAGACGTTGTAGCTTTTTGTAAATGAATATGAATCACTGTTCCTTACCCGTAAGTGGTGGTTTAGTAGGCCTGCGCGTTGGTCTTGTGTAACGTCGTCTCCACAAACCCACTATAAATAGTTAAAATAACAGAAAAGTGTTGATGGTAGCATCTATACTTTTAAATTTACCTTGTAGAATAAAGTAGTAAAATAATTAATATTTTCAGATATAATATTTCGTAGAAAGGAAAACGTCTCATCGAAGTCCCAGTCATATGCCGAATAAATCACCTTCAAGACAAGAACATTGCACACAACAGGCTAAAAGATTTTAACCTGGTTATAATCGGTGCATTTTTATTTCTGCTGATTTTTCTGTTTCTCGCTTTAAAGAGGAAAAGAAGACCCTAAGTACGTTTCTCCTGTAACTCAAAGTGAATTTGATAGCATTTCAAATATCTCGGTTATTATTTGGCGTCCTCGTAATGATTTTCAAACAAAAGGTAGCGGAAGAAAAGTTTAACTAAAACAGACAAAAGCAAGAAAAATATATTGCACTTCTAATCTTTTTTAAATAAATTGAATAACACTAAAAGGTCAACGTAAACAAATATGATATAGCATTATAACACCGCAAATACCAAATACAAAGAAAATTCATGTTGATACGATTTGAAGTTGGCAAAAGTTTAAAGGAAAGCTGTAACCGTTAACAGAATTTTATTTGTAACAAACGCAAAGGGAGAATGTGTAGAACTGACATGTTCTCATAGACAACATACGTTCTAAGCATATGGAAGGACAGAAACTGTAGAAAAGAGTAACTGAATTGTCATTGGTAAGACGCTTAAGAGATGCTTTTGGTTGAAGATAGCTGTGGAGAACCCGATTTTAGAAAATCACCGAATACTCTTTTAAACCTTCTCATCCGTACACGGCTAGATCCATTTTCTGAGTGTAAGGCTCTTTTTTGGTCATCATTGTCATTTTCTGAGCAATGATAGGAAACATCAGACGGCAGTACTACATGGAACGAGGTTAGGAAATTGCTCCGAGAAGAATCCAATAACTTTGAATAAAGTCAATTTGAGTTGTAGTCCATGATTAAGAGATGTAGTTACATATGTGTCAATATTAGAGATCTGATGATGCTTTGTAAAGGAAATGAGGATTGCATCAAGTAATACCTCAAGATACGACTATGGATTGTTGTGGGTAGAGACTGTCTTGCTGCTATTTTTTAAACAAATAAATGACTTACCGTCAACTCCAATTACCGTAGTAACAAGCAGTAGGATCAAAAGTGTCCTCATCGCGATTTAAGAAGATAACGTTAGGATCTCTAAGATACTGAAATGATATGCAATAAATAAAATCGATTATGAGAAAATGCTTTTCAACGGACAATAATGACTTCATTGTAAATCCCAAAACTCTGAGATCGAGCAAACATATTTCAACTTAAAGATAAAAACAGTTATTTAAAGAAAAGCCTGAAGTAAACCAAACATAAATACAAGGATGTGGTGCAGTATAGCATGATGGTTGTTTTTGTAATATGACAGTACGAACAAGCTGCTTAAGAAATAAAACTTGGTACATTGTAATGCGGATGGGCGCCTTCCTCAGTTGGCCATAACAACAGGTCAATTGCTATCAATGGCTAGCTAAAAATGCAAAACTTTTAATATCTTTATCTGTGGTCTACAACTCGGGATACGCTTCAAGTGAAGTCTTTGGAGTTTTGAAGCATATATTTGGAAAACGTTAAAAATTGCCATAGCTAACTATGAACTAAGACAACAGTTACTACCCACAACCTTAAAGTCCTGTAGAAGTATATGTTGGTTGTATATATAAAATAGATGAAACTAAACAAAGACTTACCAATTTACCTAATAATGCTTCTTGAAAATAGTCATCTAAAGTTGCTTACAGGCAATTTGAATTTTACATTATATATTGAATTCTTATAGTCTTTTATAGGTTACATAACAATGTATTTAAGATCTGTTGACAACAGCTGTTTAGCATGTAATGCCGTGCTGTTTTTCCGGATTTTTCACAGGATGCAAATATTTCAACAGATATGCAAATACCATTCAGTGGGTTTTGGAATCTGTCTTTGCACATTACCTGTGTCGTTATCTTATTCTTTTCACCATATTGACGGTTGTGGAATCTGTATGATGCATTTAAGGGTTTGCTAGCCAGTGGCAATTCTTCATGGTGATCGGAGGTTGATATCCGAAATGCAACCTGTACACAGCCATTTTAATAATTAATAGTTATAGCATTGATATAACATAAACAGGTTTCCGTTTTCACCAAAATTGGCAATGCATATCAGTTGTTTTTCTTCTGATGAAACCTAAAGCATGGTCAGTGTTGTAGATCTTGTATATCGAAGACAAAAAGTTTTGATGGAGTAGTTAGGAGGCTCCAGATTGCTATGAAAGGGAGATTTGATTAAATCTTTGGCAAAGGTTTTGACATAGGTTTAAAGCACGATCACTGAAAATCATAAAACACTGTGGAATTAAATGTTGAATAATGAAATATGTAAAACTGAATATTTTATAGTATGATTCCTAAATTTTATATTAAATTTGAAATTTTTGGGTTTTACCAGTGTCATAAGGGGCCGTTCAAAAAATACGTCGCGCAAATTTTGATAGGCTTTCGCTCTCCCTTCCCTGTTGTCACTCACAGTCACAGAGCAAACAAAATAAACTCTCCATTCCAGTGTGATGTCACAAGATTTTCATTTCGGCTGAGGTCATATTGTGTATTGCTTTGTACCAACTAGAACAATTTTGGAAATATGAAGAGGTCAATTTGGAGAATTAGGTAGGCGGATCAAAGCATATGGAGCCAGTTTGGAAATTTTTGTATTTTCTCCTTCTTTCCAATAAACAGAAACAGGAACACTACGAGATGTAAAGTCGATTTAGTCAGAAAATTAAGTCCTGGTGTCCACCTATACCGGTATAAGATTATCTGCTGCAATGACGAGATCACTAGCAAAGACATCTGTTTCTGAGGCACTTCCAACCCTTGGACGTCAACATCGTCAATCCACTCAGCCTCTTAGTGAGCCATGACAACCTGCATTTCTCTCAGCTATACAATAGCTTTACATTTGGTTTGAATTCTCGTTGCAAGTGTGGGAGAGACAGAGATGGTTGTTTGGATGAAGATACCATTTTTCTTTTCCGAATATCACATCTCGTGCTTTGGTGTCGATTTTATAGCAGATGTATAATGACCATATACAAGATAGAAGTCCGTGCCCATAAGAATTTCAGTAAAATAATTGAAAAAACATTAACTGGTTCTTGATAGCACAGTGAGAAATTGACTTTGATAAGCATATTTTGCAAAGAACATATACTTTAGACTTATTAGAATTGGGAAACATCTGCAAAAAAGCATATGATATCTCTTTAGATTTCATTTTTAACAAAAAATTGTGAGGAAAATGAGAATATCTTTTTTTTGGAGGAAATGGCAATAATAAAACGTTTTGGGGCTTGATATCGTATTGCTCTTAGACAATAGTGGCTCTTTATTGTCTCTACAAAGTGCAAGATGCTAGAAGTCATGTTTGTATCCTGTAAGGACACCGATCGAAAATTATGATTTTTCTTCCATTTTTAATTACATTGTTCGATCAGATAAATGAACAAGATTATAAGAATTGCAATTCATAGTAGGAAAGAAAGTATTGTTAACGTCCAAGTGATTTCACAAGTGAATTGCAAAGATGTTCCTAGATGCTGCCTAACAGTCGCAAAACAAGAGACCACAGTTTTCCCAACTGAGCTAATATTTATATTTCTCCATTGTGTGTATGGACAGAGAAGTGTTACCTACAAAGCAAAGCTTGCATTTCTCGCAAGGACAAAACACGTATTTTAATCATACAAGAATATATAAGATTACTAGACGAAATTTGGCTCGTCAAATATGTAAATAAACAGTCGCGCAGCCAAACAGGGACAACAGAGAAATGGCAAAGAGGCAACATTAAGGGTCCTTGTACTTAGCCTCTCAATAATTGCTTGCAATTTCTTATACCAGATAATTATCCCATCGCAACCCAAATAGGGATGTGATTTTTAGTTACATTAAACACCCCTCCATTCTTAAATTGTATAAGGTCGATGTACGGACCTTTGAGTAATGAGTTATCATTCAGATATGTGGAAATTATTGTATTTAATTGTTTTTGTAATAGTTTATTGATCGAGTAGATATCAAATAAAAATTCAACTAATACAATTCCCCCATACCACTGGTAATCTTGGTATCATTGCTGATTTAGAGAGCAGAGTGAGGTTTGACCTAGAGCAACGAAAGGATGTAGACAAAGACTGAGTAACATAGAATTGTGTAATATTGACTAAAAGTAAAAAACAAGTGTTTTTTGACGGCAATGAACTTGAATGCCAAAATTAATGCCTTTACGGTTCAATATGACTAATTGTAGCTTCTATATCTCAACCACGTGTTGATATAAGATGAGACGCTCGTAATCTCTCTCTTTTTGGATATAAAGCACAACCTTGGAGAGAGAGTTTCGCTTGGCTATATAAATCGTCGACAGCAATAAGAAATGTTCCTTTCCATTTTATTTGTCAGCAGGGTGTATCTTTCGCACTCATACCTTTAACGACTTAGCACATGTGAACAAATAGCATTTATTAAGAACAATGCTGTTTATTTAATGATGGAACATTACTTTGGTCCTGCAATGCAAATTTTCACAGATGATTATAAATGAATGAGATAAAAAATGCTAATATGGAGAGGAGTAAAGAAGTCTATGCTTGGATTGGAGGTAAGCGATACACACTCTGCGTCCTTAAGCCTGACGTTGTGCTCTATTTAAATTGATTATCTTGCCCATGTTTTTGTTTGTCCTTAGGCGACGGTTTACCGTAGATTGAGATTAAAATTTGTTTCTAGTTTTAGCTTTTGGAAAATTAAATCGGCTCTTAGAAATGTCTGTCAGACGTCACGGAGACGTGAAGAAAATTATATAAAATACATCCACTGTCGTTTTTTAATTTTTTTTGCGTTGCATTACTCATGTGTATCATTAAGCAGTTTGCGTTATAATTTTTGAAATATTATTTTACCTTCAAGATTGCAAGATGAAACACCTGCAGACTTTGTTGGTTATTTTCGTTGGTTTACACTTGTCTGGTATGGATGTCCTTTACAACTTACCGTATTAAATTAGTTTACTCTTCTATATTTGATTTCCATTGGCAGGTAGGATCACTTATTCGTTTAAGTGTAACGATTTCGGCTCTGTACTATAGTTATTTTCGTACTGTAAAACCTTAGATACCATTTTGTCGATTCCCCAGCGAACAATGATTCGACGACAAAAATTCTATAGAAGAGAAAGTCATATTTTTCACGTGACCACATATTACTTATTTCTCTTTAGGGAGTTTGCTAAGTTATTAGATGGATAAAAAACTATGTTGATACAATAATTTTAATTGTCTGTTCTCTTAAGTGAATAATAGGAACAAGTGTTTCCTACCACATGTTATATTTAACGTTTTTTTCATTCCACTGTAGTCATTACTCAAGCCAGACTAAACCAACGCAGTTCACAGGACGGGCCACTGATGACAGGTACTTGAAATAAAACAAACAGAGTAAGGTGGAAAATAAAGGTTTAAATAGAAAACAATACCTCCGTCAGAGAGGTATCGTTTTCCTTACAATTATTTCTTTGTTTGTTTGTCTGTTAGCAAATTTATCCAAAAAGTTAGGAACGGAATCTCACGAAAGTTTTGCCAGGAATGTGTATTGGTCTAAGGCAGAGTCCATTAACTTCAGAGAGTTTGTATGGATTCTGTATCATATGAAATTTTCGGTAGTGATATCATAAAACTACAACTAGTTAAGAAATCCTCGTAGAGGCACCGTATTTCCTAGACAGAGCGCCTCCTCTTGAAAGAGCGCCCCGTCGAATAAACGTCCCAACTTTAATAACGATTACCCAATAATGACGAAAATGAAAAGAAGACAAACCCAACGACTCGTTAAATATGTTATACCAATGAAAGCTTAAGAAAATTAGTCAGAAATATTTTCTACAGAAAAATCTAAGAGGCTAAATAGCTCATTTCGTTTTTTCAATTCTGCTTGCAGTATAAGGGCAGCTTTTTCTTGCTTTGTTGTGTGTGTGGGAGGACGAAGTCGACTTCGCGCTTTCGTTGATCTGCGACTTGGGAGTTGATTGAGTTGACGTGTTGCCGTTTGCTAATTTGTGTACTCACAGTTATTAGGAAAGATTGTTTCTGGATGTCTACGAATTAAAATAAGCACCTCCAAAACAGCAGATTTGTAAATGAGCTCCCCCCCCTCTTCGCATGAGCACCTCCCATCGAAATCTGCTAGTAAATGAGCCCTCCGGACGCACTTTCGAGGAAATATGGTAAACCAGTTACCAGTTCCCTTGATAGTACACCCAGATTTGGTAATGATACCTTTATGAAATTAGTAGAAGCGACAAATTCCTTGTGAGGAAAATTTAGTAACTATGACGCTTATTAGTACAGCTCCTTTAAATTTTGAGATAACTGAAAGTCAAACCTGACTGCATTGACCTGACCAAGGTTTGCGCTTTGTGAGTGCTTCTAGTTTGCTTTATTTGTAGAATTTTTCTGAGATTGTATATTTGCTCTACTTTCTCAGAGTTTCAATTCTGATAAATAATGATAGTTATTCAAATTATTTAATTGTCTCGTAATTCCAAACTTTCAGCTTTTCCTCCCTCTTCAATTTGTATCGAACTTAACTTTGGCAAAATTTCACACTGTAGCTTGCACAGAGAGGGTGAAGGTCGCTGTCAAGTTTCCGGGAGTTTATCCTTTGGGTCCTCCCAAGTGCAGACCTGATGGCTCATTTGAAAGGATTCAGTGCTTTCTTGGAGAACAACTTTGCTATTGTGCAAGACCAGATACTGGAGAAGCGATAAAAGGGACACAGAGAGCAGGTAGACCACAGTCTTGTCCAGGTAAGAAAATGTCTTCCTTTCCTGAAAGCATATCTTTTTCTTGCAATATCTTTTAGCACATTTTTTGCCCATTTCCATTTAATAACGATTGTCACGGAGGACTTATCATTTACTAGTCAGTATGACAATATATGTTGTATAAACATATGGAGGATTATGTCATACCTTGTCTACTCAAAGAAACATACCCAATACGATAGCCGTGCTGTTTTACGTTTGTTCCTATACAGATTTTGGGGAAGCATTACTTATTAAATGTTTATATCTGGTCTTTTTCTAATTTGCTTATCAATTTGCGAAACATAGTACTTTAAATGCTATTTATTTCAGCCCAATACTCTTTTGAGTATTCCTGTAAAAATGATAAATGTAAGAAGAATCAAATCACTAACAATAAATTTATAAAAATATACATAGCTGGGTTTCCTCTTGTAATATCAAGGACTTTGAAAGTTCTTCACCAAATTTCTGTGATGGCACGGAGGTTTGAGTGTTGGCTTCTGAGTCTGAGGGTTACCAGTTCGAGCCTGATCGGCTCACACTTGGTGCAGCTATTGTGGTAATGCTCCACTCTTGAGAATCACTGTGTCTGTTGAGATGCTATGTATATTTGATACTGATGAAGACTTAAGCCGAAACACAGAAAAAACCAATGAATTTCCCCTTACCCACAGCTGGGTTTCGTCTCGTAATACCAAGGACTTTAAATGTCCTTCGCCAAACCTTTGCGCCGTGATGGCACGGAGGTTTCAGTGTTGGCTTTTGAGTTTGAGTTGACTCGAACTGGTAATCCTTAGAGTTAAAAGCCAATACTCAAATCTCCGGTGCCATCACCGCACATATATTTCGTGAAGGACTTTCAAAGTGCAATGTGTGTGTGTGTGTGTGAGAGTGTGTATTAGCTCACGCTCCAAGAGATTTCTTAGTACTACACTACGAATACCTTGCGAGTATATTATGAACCTTACATTAAGATTACGCAATCAAGGTCAAAACAAATCTAAGTACTCTGATTGGCTATTTCTTAGTTTGTTGCTAAGCAGAGTTTTAGTTCTGTGTTAGCACAATTATGAAAGTTCGTTGTGCTTGTTCAGGGATGATAATTCAGGTTGGTAGATGATTAGGAATCTTTCAAAGGTTGCATCTTTTACTGAACTGTTGTATGGAAGTTGTCATTAAAGTATCCGACTTGACAGGGAGTGGTTATTGCCGTGGTCTATAAGTGTCCAGATATACTTACTACTTTTAGTGGAGTTTCTGTGTCATGCTTTTCGGAATGACGTTGTATGAAGTCGTTTTCTGTAAGTATGATGTACCCTTCGGTAGTTTTGATGTCCGTACGTTTGACGGTGGCTTAATTTACAACTGATGATTGTAGGCAGTTCCCGTTTAGGGAGCATGTGGTCTTTCATAGGCTTGTGATATCAAGGACTTTGAAAGTCTATCACCAAATCTTTGTGCAGTGGTTGAGATATGTTTTGTGGTGGTCCCGTCAGCTTTGTTACGGGAAAAGTATTCTATTTATCTAATTACTGTGTCGGACTGTGACCAGAAGCATATCATTCATTCAAGGTTGTTTTGCATTGTTAGAATTCTGACCGGCTACTTACTCTTTTTACACAGATCAATTCGATTATTGATGGAATGTGATATGTTTCAAGAAATTATATTTCAAGTCCAGAACACCATGTTGTCAAAGAAGTGTTCCGAGTAACAAGCAGAATGTCATTAATCATTGGTTACTGTATATTTACTAATAAAGATTGAAATTACATTTTGTTATTACTTACTACCTTCCAGTTTTAAATGGAATCACTCTCGTAAAATACTGCAAATTATCCAAATAGGGACAGGGTTCTGCATCCAGTGAGAAGTCCATGTCGACAAAAGTAATTTTAAAAACTGTTAATAAATCTTGGATTCCTTAAAAGAAGCTCTGCGCCTATTCTTTGAAGAAGTCTAACTGACATAACCAAAGCTAGTTTTCACTATGTTTTTTTATAAACAAATAAATCACTCCATAAAACTTGTTAGATTTGTCATTCTTTGGAATCGTCAAGTTTTGTTGTCAATGTTTATATACAACCTTGTCAACCAATCCTTATCAACTGACCTCTCAGACTCACGCCAAAATGACGAATGTGTGTCTGTCTCATTCATCCATCCAATGCCAGTACAAGACATTGACCTTTGATCTCTGCTTTTTTCGCGTATATCACTGATGATATTGGCTACAACGTACACGCGAAAAGCTTTGCATTCTTTGTTATTAATAAATTTTACTCTCACTCTCAGACAAATTTTGAGGTTGCAACGTTAGCACCCTTGCTCTTACCAGCCTATTTGCGTCAGCTTCTTAAACTCAATGCACAAACGTTGTTTAAATTTTAAGTGAAATTTTATATCAAAATTGATGATGAAGAGAACTACTTAACAAATCGGAAGACAGAGTTTCTTTCTGTAACATAAGGAAATCAACTAAACCACGAAACCATCTGCATCTCAGGAGCTGCCCCGATTGTCTATTTAAAAGACGGCCCAGAATGGTTAATTGAAATGTTTTAAAAACTTATGGAAACAGAATAAGTCGCCTAAAAATTGTGTAGAAGAAATTGGTGTATTGGCAAGAAAACAAAATTTAATTAAGCAACGAAGTACAGGTACTGCGGCTATAAACATGTTGTGTATGACGAGGAGAACACTCCAATAGAAAGGCCATCATCATTTCTGAACGTTTCGAAGACATGCCATTCTTCATCATAAGAAGTTGA
The DNA here is from genome assembly GCA_024741275.1 of Chironex yamaguchii. Taxonomy (NCBI): domain Eukaryota; kingdom Metazoa; phylum Cnidaria; class Cubozoa; order Chirodropida; family Chirodropidae; genus Chironex; species Chironex yamaguchii. The sequence goes on from JANTCA010025539.1 coordinate 26,259, forward strand.
TGTTACAATAAGTTGTAGAAATATAAGTATTTTTACAACTTATTTTATTTGGCAGAATACAAAAGGAAGGAAAATAATTTTATTAAGGAAAACAAGAATGTAGGGAAGTACACGAATGTGGGGTATAAAAATAAACAAACAAATACTAAAAATTACAAACATGAAATAAAGAAGACAAACCAAAAGCAAAAAAGGAACGACCAAGATTTTAAATAGGCCCAAAGTCTATTTACCAACATCCCTTTATACGAAACTATTGATGTATGTACAAAAATTGTACTTGATGAGACCATTAGTCTAAAATATAAGGATTGTTTTCATGACTGTGATAACTTTGGAAAATTGTTGAGCTTTGCCGTTAAAGATAATCATTTTGTTTCTAATGGACAACTTTTCGGTCAAATTGATGGGGTAGCAATGGGATCCCATTGGGCCTATCTCTTGCTAACATATTTATGAGCCACCTTGAAAAGCGCTATCTAACCAACTGCTCTTCTGAATTCAAACCTGTGCTATATCGTAAATACGTTGATGACACTGTTTATTTTTGACAGGGAACATATCACCCTATTCTTAGAATACATTAATAGCCAGCACCCTAACATTAATTTCACCTCTGAAATTGAGTCGGTTTTTGAATGTCCTGGTTACCCATAAAGGTACCAATTTTGTTACCAGTTTATACACAAAAAAAACAACAAAAAATTGGCCTTTATACTTATCTTTCTAGCCTCGCCCCCAATAATTACAAAAGCAATCTTGGTACATCAAGCTTTCAAAATATGTTCTACGTATCAAACTTTTCACGAGAAGATTGTTCAAATTAAGAACGTCTTATTGAAAAAAAGTTTTCCCATAGGCATGACTGACTTTATTATTCAAAGTTTTGGATAACAAGTTTGAATATATGTGCCCTGCTCTTCAAGAAACTGAGCACTACATAATTAGTAAATCATATTTAGGAAGGTATAGTCTACAAATCAAAGCCAGATGTAGAGAGTCATTTAACAGTACTATCAAGGTACTAAACATCAAGTTAGTTTCTGTTCTCCCAAACGAGTCAGTCATTTTTTCATTTTAAAGACCGCTTTTCCAGCTCTCATATGCTCCACTGTACTATACAAATTTCAGTGTTCAAACTGCCATGCATCTAATTTTGGTAAAACATCAATTAACGTAATTACACTCTGCAGGGAACATTTAGGTGTTCATAAAGTGGGTCGAAAAATATAGACGAGTCCCTCCGCCATCTAAGACCACGTTAATGAAACAGGACACCCAGCATCACTGGAAGATTTCTCAGTGCTGGACAGAGCGTCCAGCAATTTTGACTTACGTATTCATTAAAGTTTACTAATTTACGTGATCACCTTTCTCTTAACTCCCAACAGTCCTCTATCCCTTTGGCTCTATTTTGACTTTATACCTTTATAACCTTTGTGCCGTTGACCTGTTTTTTCGTAGGGCTTTTTGGGTCTATCTGTTTGTTTTCATACCCCACATTCTTGTAATTTTCCAATTCTTTTTTCACTAAAAGATTTACTTTCCATCTTTATTGTATTCTATCAATACGAATATTTCTACATCTTATTCTAACACCGATTTCTGATATTGAAGAATGTCTTTAAGAATTTTTATCGAAACGATAAGAAATGACGATGGCCTTTCTATTGGAGTGTTCTCCTCGTCATACACAACATGTTTATTGTCGCAGTACAGTAACAGCTCAAGTTGTTAAGTTGCATACGTTAGTCGTTCTCCTCATATCTTTCAAGATCATGTAACTGAATGTCTGTTTCAGAGTATCAACAATTCACAAACTTTGTTGTCCTATGGCACAGATTGATTGTCGTTACAGATTAGATCGTTGTCACTGCCATTACAATTATCACTGTTAAAATTGCCATCAATACCATAAATAGTATCATCATCACTGTAAATGCATTATCATATTATCGTAATTGATGCTATTGTCATCGTCACTAATATTAATGTCATCGCTTTGCTATCACAAGTACCGATGTCGTCATCATAGTCATTCTTATCGCAATCAACAGGATTATCAAAATTGCTATTGTCACTATTGTTATCATTATAAGCATCGTCATCATGATCACTTTTATCAATGTCATCTTCACTAGTATAATCAGCGCTATCGTCATAGGATTTATTATCACCTTCATCATCATCATCATCATCATCATCATCATTATCATTTTCATCATCATCAACAACAACATCAACATCATCATCGTGGTACATGTCATCATCACCATAGTTATTATATTAATTGAACTTATCAGCATCAATATCATTACAAACATTTTCATCATTATTATCGCCAAAGTTTTCTTTATTTTCATGTTTATTACCGTCATAAATATTATAATTATTGTTACAATTATCATTATCTTGATTATTATAATCTGTCCCGAGTTCGTTTCTGTCATTCTTTAATAATGACTTCGATGAAGTTGACACGTTCCAATGTGTTCCAATCAATCTTGGGTGAGCGTAAGACCTTCTGACGTCTACTGGAGGTGCATTTATTTATCATCTTATATTTTAAACCAGTAATAATTATTTTGTCACTGATGAGATTATCCTAATTGTTTTTAACTGGCTCTTGGTTATTACAAGAGTGTTTGTTTAGGGACTTTTTTTCTCACATATTAGCAAATACAAACATCCTGTACAATCAAAAGATGAAAGCTTACTAATTAGACAAAATAAACATCCTTTTTTATGGTATATAACAGGTATCAAGTCCTTGAACAAACGGAAAACAAGTCATAGCTATAAAGTAAGGAGGTATGAAATTATTTGTCTTAGAAAAGTAAGGAAGCAGATTCAAAAAATTGAGGTAAGGACGGTTGTTGATGCCATAAATGAATCGTTGCCTTTGTGTTCTATGCATTAAAAAGAAAATTCAAAGTATGATTTTTGCATTATAACTGGTATTTCATTAAATTTGTAGTTCATTAAATATTTCGTATGTTTTGCCTCTTTGATATTGAATAACCAATATCATTTTTGGCAGTACTGGACTGGTTGCCTTAACTGAAGGTTGGATATTTCAATTAACTACACAAAGTTAAGACCTTTGCGTTCTTTTCTTTTGGCTTTGAACATGCAGATCCGTCTATGGCCTTTTGCTAAGTCTTGACTCACAAAACACGAGAATATAAATGACATAAATGCTTGACGTTTATAACGAACATCCCTATGTTCCTACAGAACGTCTGCAATGATCTTTTCCATTTAATTACATGCTTTGCTGTAGTTTTTAATCAATTTTACCATAATGATCTTATCTCGGTTCATCCACACCTTTGTAATTTCAGCTTCTAATTTTCTCTTTAACCGCCCTATCCTTTAAATTGTTCTCTGCTTTAAATTTTTTGTTATGATATATTTAGAATTTTGGCATTCCATAATGCTATGCATTAGTGATTCCCAAGCAAGCTTAAGCTTCACAACTTATGACTTTAATTAAAAGTTCAAGGGTGAAGTCATTGCATCTGGATAAACAGTGGTAGTCATTTATATTGCAATCTTTGTTGTTAATGTCTTGTTTGTGTCAATACATATCATGATGAATTGCAAATTGCGGGTCACCAATTGTATATACATATTGTCTGTGATTAAAGCTAATGAAAACGCATCCTAATGTCCTTTTCCTAACTTTATATTTTGTTTTGAAAGTGAGAAAAATATATTTTACTTTGATTTATGTTCGTTATGAACAAATCGTTCATGGCTTCAGTGTCAACGTGCTAGAAGCTGTGCAAATACCTTGTTGCATTGTTCTTTTATCAAGATATTACCTGGGTCAACATAGAGGATGCCGTTGGCATTGATCACCTACAAACTCACCTACAAACTTATCAGTGAGATTATTTTGGACACGTTGAGGACAAAACTGACTTTTCAACGTATTCCCACAAGTCTGAATATGCCATTCTTTCTGAATTCGAATTTTGACTGTTTCTCCTTGTCTTCTCGACGAGACTTTTGTGCCACTTGCAATAACTTGAAAAAGGCAATTAATTATTTGAGTGGTATCCTTGACAAGGCTACTGGTTAGCTTTGTACACGAAAATTGCAGTTTCGTCAGTAAAGACACTTTTCACATGGGATCTACATACACACTGTATTAATGAAAGAGGGCAATGAAATTTTGAAATTAGCTCAGCCACACAAAGGTGTAAATTGTTCTCCTACCGTCCTCTAGCTCTCAAGGGTCTTATCTATTGAGTACAATTGTATCAGCAATAAGACACAAGAACGGTTGCTGCAGATAAATCAATAATAGGGAAACAGGTATTAATAATCGAATTAAGTAGTAAACTCCAATAATATGTAATAAATATGACAATTGAAGAAAGCATCAGGGAGCTACACTTATATTGCCTTTCTCTTTATATTGTAGTTTGACCTCCTTTGTGACACCAGCTTTATCGCAAAAGCATTAAATTTTTCTCTTTTTTCTGAAGGTGGAAAAGGTGCAACTCCCGTGTGAAAGCATTTTTGACTCTCTGAACAAAAACCCAAAACTTACATTGCTATGTCTGTTGCTAAAATCCTGTTTTCGAACTCCGCAATGGAATTTGATTTATGTATAAACTATTAGTTATAGTCCTGAAATGTTGTCTTTCTGACAAACTATCGTTGTAGCGGAAGAAATGTACTTTCAAGAAGCGTTACCTTTGGTCATAATGGCTTCTATTTGTTCTGGTAAGGACTTTCTCAAATCTGTTTTGCCTTGTAATGGTTTAAGTATTCTAGCTGTTTTGCAAACTAAAGAGCAAGTGCATAGTTGTTGACCAAGTATTTTAAATTATAGTATTTATAGTATGCTGTTATAATTTCATGGCCCAGTAGTTTTTCATACTTACACGCTCCAGCAACTACTGGCCTCAACTTAAACATCTTAACAGCAAACTGTTTCTCTAAAAAACATATAGGGCTTAAAACGTACTTTCATCAGTCAAATGGCCTTATGCAGGTCCAAATAGAACAAACATACTTGTCAGACTTCGGCAAAGCATAGCTAGGTTTAATTTTCATATGCATAAGAAAGAACACAGGTGCAGGACTGTGTAGAAAATAAGCAAACATTACACACGTCATCCAAGTCGCTAGACGCCTACTTTGAACGTGGAAGCCACGTCAGATTTAGTATTGGCAATCAACGCAAAATCATGGCAAAAACAAAGGATCACTTCCTACTGTAGAGTAATACATACTGTTTTAGCTGAAGTTGTCATGCCATGTTAAAATTTAAGGAGGAAGGAATTGGCTCAGACCCATAAGAAAAATATTAACCCAATTCTTTTCTCAAACATTACTTAAATGCCATTAAATCATTGATAATAACGAATATGGGAAAGTGTCATGTCATTTTGTCAAATTTAGCATCTTTTATCCAGTAAATCTTCAACAAATCCATAACAACAAATCCTTAACAATAGTAGAAAGAGAAACAACTTTAAATTTTGAAAGTATATGCGCTTTTATCTTTTCTTTTTATGTCTGAAATAATACATTGAGCATCTTTTCCTTTCACTATCAGGTATTATTCAAGCTAGGCCAACGCAAGAAAATGCAAAACTAGTCAAGAGGGGGATAGCAAAACTAAGTGAGTTTAGACAAGACGTAGAGTTTTCTTGACATGTCAAATGAGATTAGACATCTACTGATTTTATACAGAGACAAATCTGATTAGGCATCTACTTATTTTGGGTTCGTGGTGTCGTCCTATTAACCTTAACCCTTGAACACGGCTGATGCCACTTTCAAGATGTCTAGTCATGCCTAATTCGTATGTATATAATAACTCAACAAGCCAACACTCACCAACAGTGTATAAGATTACATATAACTCAAAAATACACCTTCATTTTGACGTTTCGATATTATCTTCATCAGAATTATATATATATATATGTATTCTTCCCTCTCTGAGTTATTTTACCGTTACTAATGACCAGTAACACTTTTACAGAAGTAAAGGACGGAAGGCAGTATTTATAAGGATGATGCGAAAAAAAATCCAATTTAAGTGTAATTAAACCGGACACCACCATTGACTCATCACGGACAAAATGACATGTATATACTTTGATTAACCCATCGCTTTAATTTTTACACCTACTCTAGTTTTGCCTTCGCTATTGTCCTTGGTCTGCATTCTGATTGGTTCTTCTGCGCTTGTTTGCTCCCAGTTTTCTTTCCGTATAAATAACCTATGTAGTATTCAGTCCAGAAAGTTAGGACTTTTTTGGTCGAAAAACGTCGTGCATAAGTCAGCCTTTTCCTCCTCAGAACACTAAGCTTAGGAATATCATCTTAAATTTCATGCACTATTCCCAAACTACGTTATTATGAATCGTTCATTTCTTAATCAGTGCTCAGGTTCATGACTTGGATGATTTACCAACTGTCACAACCGTGACGTCACGGTTTTGCATATTGACGATAGGCTACAAGTGGTTGCAGTGTAAGCTTTTGTGAAATTTGGCAACTTAAAATATCCGGTTTTATAAAGGATACAAGATTATAACAACTCTATGCATGTCTGCCAGTACGTATCAGAATGTTAGTATTTAAGAAAAATTGTTATGTTACGGGAACTGCGAAAGGAGGTCTTAGAGCTTAAGTTATTTCTAAAGTTGGATATTACAACACCGCAAGTTTTCGAAGCTTAACTATTACATATATGGGACAAATTAGAGCCAAAGTACGGTGCATTGTTGTCAAACGATCACTAATTGTGATCGTTTGACAATTCCTCTTGTTCGTTGTTAAAATCAATATGCTATTTAATTAAGGACATGTTTAACAGACTATCGTCAATTGCAAATGTTATTGTAATCCAATAGAATATATGAATAAAAAAGAATTATTTCATTCGTGACTTTTACATATATTCTGTAATTCCTGCTAGCTTGCAAATTTGGAATTTATACATGTTTTACATTTTTTTCTTCATAGGCTGCAAGACGGTGGCCAAAATCGCTCTTAAAATTTTCAAACCTGATTGCCGCCCTGACGGCACGTATGCATTAGTGCAGTGCAACCGTTTGATTAGAAAATGCTATTGTGCTAACAGAAAAACCGGAGCGCCATTAAAAGGAACAATGGTGAAATACAGAGTAGCACCAGATTGTGGTCAATCAGGTAACATTCTACTTGCCAGAAATATGTTTAAGTCAAGTTTACATTATCACGTTCACCGGCTTTCCATGTGCCCTAGGTCACTTTGAAAAGTGGATGTAACCTAGAAGCATACGGACAGCACAAACTTCTGCCAAGCCAATGGGGTCGTGCGGAGCTCCCTGTTTATCAATATTCAAGTAATCTGTACTAATAATCGTCATGGTAACTGGTGTTTTCCCCACAAGGATTTCATTGCTAGTTGTGCCTCCATATCATTGCCAAATATGGGATGTACTAATAGGTGTTTCTCGCCAAGTGTTGTTTTGTGGAGATATCATTACAGAAAACTTTAAAGTAATTTAAAATACCGGACTTAATATGGATTATCACCCAAAAATAACCGGTTGGAGCCTGTCAAGCTGTCAACATATAGCAAAAATTTCATAACAATACATGAACAACTTTCTGAGTTACTATGCAAACCAACCAACAATAAACAAACTCTCATAAACATAACCTCCTTGGCCGACGAAATTATTCATTAACATAAATGTCTTTAGGTATCCTAAAAAGTGATAGAGATCTATCTATTCAAACAATTTATTTTAAGAGACAACTAAAAGCGAGTATCATTATTCAATTAACAGAGGTTTTACCTTGTTAGTACGGTAACTGGATTACCTCTCACTATCACTATGGAGTTGTCATTACCGAAAAAGTTATTCAGAATCCAGGATTTCATTCGGGTCATCCTCAAAATTTTTAATGGGGTGTCACTTGGATCAAGACTGATTGTCTGACTTCTTTTCATGAGGTTCCAGTAGGTTTTGGGTAATCCTGCTGACAGAAAGACAAACAAACGTTGATCGGGACACCACCAAAAGTTAATCATTTTTAAGTTAGCCCATTTCTGACCTGTCCTAAAAATTGTCGTCAAAATTCGTCCATACCTTTTTAAGTTATTTCGCTAACAACCCATTAAACCAACCAACCCACCGACCAATAGACAAAACCCGATGAAAACATAACCTCCTGGTAACAATTATTGTGATAAACATTTCATTTTACAGTTAACATTTGTAAAAGAAAAAAAATATTGATACTGTAACACTTCAATACTAATTACTTCGATTTAATTTATTTCTGACCTCTTATTCGAACATAATAGGGAATTTAGAGTGTATCAATGAAACCAGTAAGTATCAGTGAACAGATTTGCTGACTCAAGGTGTTGCATCCTGTACACCTTTCAGTAGCAAACAAAGCAAACCGCGGGGCAAGCTACGTTATGATGGAATCTTTTTCACAGGCCATCACTCAGCATAATCAAACCAACTTAGAGATTTATGCTTCTCTTTGCACTGGGCCCAACCTAAGGGAGAAACGTCTTTTATAAAGCAGAGAATGTCTTTCAACGTAAAGAATGTGAAAACACAACTAGATGATTTAGTACGCTGTATGAATTCCAATCGATACGACTTCTTACGTCTTTTGCGAAGTTAAGAATGTCCTTAAATCTGATCCTTAAATGACCAGGGATTTCTCATCGTAGGAAATTCTTAACTTTGCATATTCAACAAGTTGCCATTTCAGTTATTTTATTACATAGGCAGCGGCGTGCGAGGGCAAATAAAGTGTGCGTGTGTGAGAGGCGGGGGACAAGAATTTAATGCGTTCCAGGGATTATACCGCATTGGTATTTAGGGTGTTATGCTCTTTCCTTTGGCTTGAAATGCATCTCCCAATATCGTGCTTGCCTCTAAAGATCAGAAAATTTGATAGTTACGTGACAGCAATTTTATAAAACAGAGCTTCGAAGGAATCCTGAGGGCCATCATTTGTCAAAAGCGAGTTGAATTGCCTCCACATACCTCTTCGTGGCCAAGCGACTGGATGTAAGTAAATACGTAAAATTCGTTTTGTCATATGTAGCAACGTCCTGATCGTATTCTATTGCATTGTGAGTTTTGTTTATCATCGCTGATGGAATTTTGATTTCCACTTGACTAGTATATGATGATTTTAACTTTGCCTTTTAGCGTGCGAAAAGTACAGATTTGAAGCGCAAAAACACAAAGAGAGGCATCCAAAGGAGTATACCTTTACACCTAAATGTGATGCAAATGGTAAATATTCAAAGATTCAGTGCAGAAAAAGTCGCTGCTATTGTGCAAATCCTGCTAACGGTGAAATTGTGGGCACGAAGACAGTGAAAACGAAGAAAAAAGGAACTTTAAAATGCTAGATGGTAGGTATAACTGGGTTGTTCGGACAAATAATAATCCTTGTTGAAAAGAGAGAATGGCAAACACTTGATGTTATAGTGCCTAAGACAACAAACAGCTCCGTAACGGGATCCAGACCACACTATCATCAGGAATAATCACTTCGCAGTTTCGGCCCCTTTTCCTCGACTGCCTTAGTGAAGTGGCTGAGCCCCTCTCTAGAGGTGGTATTGTGGTACTGGTGTTAGTTTTGCTCATATTTGAAGCTGCTAGAGAAATAACAATGGCATAAATGAAAAATGGAAATGACATTGAAACGTAGAATCTTTTTTGTAATTCAGTGTTTTTAAATAGATTCTTTCGCAATATCAAAATAATAAGTTTGGAGTCAGTATGACTTATTATATGGCAGCTAAATTCCTTGAGTCAGACAATTCAAATTCGTGACTTTTTAAACGAATTTCTCGATTCTAAATTTTTTTCGTATTATTTTCTTAAAAATTCCCATGTGATGCTGAATGACCACTGTTACATGCTTCCATTGCTCAATGTTTCGTGATTTGTTGCCTTTTTAACTTTGCGATTAGGTATTAGCTATGAATTACAGATTCAACTTTTCCGATCACAACCTGGGAGGATGTTCACTGCTTTCGTATATATTTAAGAATAGCCTGTCTAATTCTTTTTTATTACCACAAATGCACGTCTTACATGTAAACACCAAAACATTTTGCTTGTAAGAGTACTTACGAACCAATAGACAATGTGTCTGAATGACTAAAGTATCTTTCAACCTCTCCTTTCAAATTGCTTAGGTCGCATGAAAGGATGCTGTTTGGAACTTCTAAAGACTGATGGCAATAATTTCACTGCAATTTTTAACATCGTTTAATCTGGATTCTGCTGACAAATTAAAAAATGTTTAATTAATCATGTGGCAGAATTATTACATATGTTGATGATTCAAACTAGTTACATACTACTTGACGGGGCTACCGAGAGTGGGGTAAGGCCCGGGGGCTCGGTGTCAGTCATTTGCACTGGAAATTTCCAAATTGCTTTTCATAAATTAATCATAAAAGACCCGTGCTATAATTTAAATAGCTACAGACAAGAGCAAAGTTTGCTTTTTACGTGAACCATACAGAGCAAAGCTTGATTTTGTCATTTTAATATACAGTGCAAAACAAAACTTCATATTCCCCGGCATCCGGGTGGATTATTCTGCTACCTCCCCCTTTCTTGGTGATCCTGCTACTCGAAATCTACTTTCTGGGCTTAGAATAACACCTCAGGTCTATGTTGTTGTTTATATGCCAACAGGATATTGACTGTTTACTTTTTAACAAACAAGATATTACTTTTGAAGATACATGTCGAATTTAAATAAAGAGTGTCTTATTTGAAGTAAAGATTTTTCCTTTCAAACTTATATGAAGTTTTCTTTATCAGGCAATGTTGTCAATATAATTCTTTACGTCATACTTCTTGTAATTGTGAATACAACTACTACTAATCTACACTAATATGAAGAACCCGTTGAACAGCACTAGAGGACTATAGAAAGGAGCAGAACAATTTTTTGCCTCCTTTTGACATGCAACCTTGCTGAAACAACTTTCTTCATTCAAAAAGTCAAAATAAAGCAAAGTCAAAGTTTTTCTTTATCATCGAAACTTTTCATGCTGGCCTGGTCATGAAGGTTTAGAATAAACAAAATCATTTTGCGTAAACCTTCCTATGCCTCATATTGACCCATACCTTACTAAAGCTACTTTCGACATTACATAAAGCTAAAATAAAGTCAACTAGAGCAAAGTAAAAGCTTATCCCAATTCTAAAGACATCTACTATATGCAAGGTCATAAACGTTGGCACATTACTTTGGCACGTTTATCATCATTAAACATGTTTGGCTTTCACCTCTCCAGAAATGTAGGACGTTCACATTAAAGATAGAATTAAGAAAAGGAAATTGTTATACAATCAGCTTCCTTCTGAAAGGAAATTGGCCTGGTTTGTTTACTATAGCAGGAGAGCTTTCTGTACACAATACATATTGTGAAAAATATCACCCACAAATTACTTAGCCAATTTCTTAGAAAATTCTGCCAACATGGAAATTAGCTCAGTACCTTTCTTATGCATTACAAACTCAGGCTAAAGAGAAAGCATTACCAGACATGTAAGAAAAAGACTATAAACTAAACTAGCTATGTACGTATCCATGTATGTATGTATGTATGTATGTATGTATGTATGTATGTATGTATGCATGTATCTATCTATCTTTCTATCTATCTATCTATCTATCTATCTATCTATCTATCTATCTATCTATCTATCTATCTATCTATCTATCTTTCTTTCTTTCTTTCTTTCTTTCTATCTATCTATCTATCTATCTATCTATCCAGGTATCTATATAAACATGTTATCTCCTTTCTAGAGTGGTTATAAATTCTAATTCTGACTTAGTGTATACATTCCGACATCAAGGAAATAGTCATTAGTTTTAAAGCTTTAGGCTCTTTTTGGTGTTGACTCAAATTACCATGGCAGCAGCAACATTTCAACAGGGATCACTTCTTCGCCACCTTTTAAAGATCGAGTTGATGACCGAAGTATTTTTCAATTGCTAACAACAAGCATTACAAGAAACGAAGGTCACTGAATTACTAGATCCATGTGTTCAGCTGAATAAATTTACTTAAAATCTCCAATTTGGTTTCCGTTGGGTAGTGTACCTACACACCCTGGTCGCAACGCTCTGTTTGCCCGTTATCCTAAAGCATAGCATGGTTGTCAGACTTATTTGACAAAATTTTCCGTGACTTGTGTAAACCAATATATTTTTGTCCTATTGATTGATGTTCCAGCATGTTCATCACAAAGAAATTTATGTCAATGCAAGCTCATTGATCATATTAAATCTAGCGACAGAGAATTGCAATTGCATTTCTGGCTATTAACTAGCAGAATAAATTTGTCAAAAATTTATCTGTTTATAGATATGCATGTGGTTAATTATTTGTTTTCGTTTTTAGGACAAATAATTAGTCGTTTGCAAAGGATCAGAGTAGGTAGAATAGTCATTGTGTTATTCAAATGGACGTTTTATCTGTAAAGAATAGCAAATAATAGCAAAAAAGTAAGGAAAAGTGATATGAAATCTACATGAAGGACAATAGCGAAGGCAAGAATAGATGAACACACAAATGTAAAATAAAAGACAGAATAAGCTAAGGATTAAAGTAAAAAGGTTAAAGATAAACTGAATAGACGAAAAAAGTCTGAAAGCTGGTTTCGCGGTACCGTAAAAGTAAAGGTAAAGATGCTAGTCAGTTGCGAGTCTGCTTCAATTCTTCATGGCGTAGTTTTGAATGACTATCGCCTTTGCATAGTATTCCAGTAAGCCTTGTTTGATTATAATCTTTATTGATGAAGTCATCCTAGTCGGAATTCGATCAGGTTTAGATTTTAGGATTATTGCACAGAATATCATCTTATTCGACAATGTAAAGGTTTTGCTTCGGATAATCAGCTACTAGATAACAGTAAACAAAGGAATGCAAAATAAAATTGATGAATTTCAAAATGTGAATTCAAATTACGTATCCCGTAAACATTTGATGGAGGACAAAAAACCTAAGTAAGTATTGCCCGAGGAAAAACAAAGGAAGCATCTTATGAAACTATCGATAGGTCTAATACAACTGATGAAGAGTAAACAAGATTGCGAAAGATTGCGAAATACGTTACCTAGTTTGGGTGGAAAGCAACAAATTAGTAAAGCAAGATACTTCGCGAAAAGATTAACATGAGTAATTAGACACTGATCACTAACGTCAGTAACAACATTTAAGCAGTAAACGAATTAATTTTCTTCGTCTCAAAGAAATCATTTTTTAAGAGCAATAGGTCGAGTAAAAAGAGCGTAAAGGAGGGTGAAGGAAATTTTGGTCTTGATAACGTTGAATCAACAATGACAATAACTAATAAAGTGAAATTGTTGCATTATTGTGCATGTCTTGAATGTGTCCTTCTCTTTCAAATAATTCTTCCTCTTTCAATATGTCTTTTCCATGTTTCTGGATGATTTCATTTTCTTTCAATTCTTTAGTAGTTCAGTGTTTTAACAATTAAGCCTTTAGAGCTTTGATCTGGAATGTCCTGGCTTTTACAATGAAGTAACAAACCATCTACCTCTGCTAATGCAGTTAATTTCAAATATATCGAGTGCTCGTAAACAGAATTATGGTCTACGTCAAATATAATTTCAGGCTTGGTGATTTTTTTTAATTTTTCGTTTCCTTTTGAAAACAGTAGAGTTTTTATTATTAAAGGTTCTTATTTAAGTAATAAGTTACTAATGGTAATCCTGGTATCAGGGACCAAAAGGAGGACTTCTTACGAAGAGAAATATCATTATTCTGGGAAATCTGAATGGAGAGTAGGTTTGCAGGATTCGGGGGGAATTGGCGGCAATACTTGGTACTGCACTGACAAGAGGAAAACTACGAAAACGTATTCTAATCATTACCCTATTCGTTACTGTTTTTCCACACTTACAGATCCATGAATTCTTGCCTTCGCTGTGGTCCGTCATAAAGTTTCCTTTTTGTCGTCACTCCCTTGCATCACAACAGTATCACGAATGACGCTTTGTTGATCAAAGAAACACTTTCAAATGTTGAAAAGACACGTTATATGAATATACGAAAGTTAACGGTCTAAGAATTTTCAAGTAAAAAGCAGTGATTATTATTAAGATTAATCATGTTCGTCATTAATATTTCATTTATTCATACAACCAGCAAATGCCAACACACTTTACAGATCAAGAATAATACAATGGATATTTCACCTTGTCTGATTCTGCTCAAGATATTAATGGCTAATTCTATGAAAAGAAACAAACACATAATTTTATGCACATTCGTGCATACTTATTAACATTAGAATGTTCACTGAAAGTTAAAAATCGGACATGCAATTAGAATTTTATGTCACTAGACAGAATAAAAAGATTTTAGCTTTAGTAGACTACATAATAAAGTGAGAAATATAGTTGAACAATCTTTTTCTGGTACAAAAATTGAAATTCGCCTTGAAAATTTGCGACACTGCGCTAAAATCATACTTAAAAGCTTTTATCGTCAGACACTCTTCAATCTATGAAACACCAGAAAGGAAAGTGTAGATCTATTACAAACGTTTTATAAATAACATGGATCGAAACAAGCCAATCATAAACAAGAAAGACGAAAGACAAAACAGACAATGATAAACAAAGCAGTATTGGAAGATTCGTAGTGGAAAAGCTCTTTCTGCCTAGAAAGTCCTGGTTTCTTTGATTCAATCTAGACAGATTTTAATAAGCTCAGATGGAAGGACGATCTGATTATGCCAGTTATCCGGAAAGTTTCGTCCTGATACACTCAAACATCTTCTGAATTTTCTGATAATGTTGGCCTATGGCATGATCGCATGTGTTAGCAGTCATTCTAGCTTTGCAAGAGGAGATAGCTCTTCTCGAAGAAGTATTGATGTTTGGATCACTAAAGATCACTTGGTAAGATTTGATAGCTTGCACATCTATTTGATGATTGAGAGGGGTTTTTTAAGGTAACAAAGCTAGAAATCGCCTCAAAAGGCAGAAACAACAAATATGGGAAAATATCAACCACTTATACGCTTCCAAAATCCCTTGAAGTCGTCAAGGAAGAAAATGAATCCAGTTGATACGCAAGTCACGAGAGAAAAGAATACAAACTAGATACCTAAATTATTTATACAGTATCTTACCGTACTTCTTAAATGTTAGATTCTTAAAGATTCTTAACTCTAACTATGAGAACGGTATTGCATTTGCTGCTTTAATTCTTTTTTTTTTCTTGCGGCTCATTGACTTTTTCGCCGACATTTTTTATTTACAACGAAACAAAGAATATTTAATTTTCGGAATGGATTCTTTTCCTGTTTCCATGCACAGAATACAAATATTTTAGTATAAGCGTAAAAATGACAGTTGTTCTCGGAAAAACACGTCATATTCACCTGGCACTTTGTTATTGTCCAAATTCAAAGCAATGTTCCTTCTTGGACGCATTTATTCAAGATAAACTTAAGATTTTGCCAATGAACTGTAAAATGCTACAGCGCTGTATGACAAGTGCTCTTTTGTTTATGGCGTCATTATCTTTTAAATAAATAATTTATCTCCAGCCACTTGCAGAAAAGTTAAAGGCAAGAAAAGACATCATGACAGAAACCTTGTTGCAGACAACTGGTCTCTCATGACCTACGAGAAAGGCTATTCTAAGGCCTCGTTTACACGGTGCCGGACAAGTTTTCGTCCGCTCAAATTTTTGCACGGATAGGTGTACCGGATAAATATTTGTACGGATAGCCCTCGCGTTTACACGGGGACTTTGGGTTGCAGGATTTCCTAACTAGTAACCGTTTCATAGACTTTGGGCGCCAAAATCTTTTTGCTGGTGTTCCTCCGAGTTCGAGAGTTGCCTTGTTAAGCTAGTTAAAATTATTTGACATTTGAAAAGCATTTCAATAAATTGAGTCAAGGACAAGCAGCAGAAAAACCTGAGAAAAACTTCGTCTGGACGATGACGAGACTGCCTTGTTAGTGCAAATAATAATAGACTATAAAGCGTCAAAAGCATTAAGTGACCTAGATTGGGAAACGGTGAAAAGAAAGAACGAAGAACTTATTGAAAGACTCCAGAACCGATACCCAAAACCAGACACTGGAGTAAGCAAAGATATGTATCCAAACTTTCAAAATATTGGCATTTTTACCAAGGAAAAGGATAGATCCATACAAATATTCATACCGACAAAAGCGTTTACGTTAAGCGAACAATTTCACAATTCGTCCTCTTTGTAACAGGACAAGTTTTTGTGCGGCTATAAGGACAAATATTTGTGCGGCTATAAGGACAAATATTTGTACGGATAGGCAGGTGCCGTGTAAGCGCAGACCCTATCCGTACAAAAACTTGAGTGGACAAAAACTTGTCCGGTACCGTGTAAACGGGGCCTAAATGTGATGTTATCATGCAAACTTAGGCTTCAACGCTGTAAGCAAATAGACTGTCCAAGTCCACATACAGCAGGCTCCAGGAACTATACCCCTAGAAAAATTTCCTTCCGTGGTCTTTTTCCTGAGTAGCGCATGCTATGTACGTAATGATTTTTTTCCAAGCAGCTTGTTCCCTATCACTTCTTACAAAGACTTACTCGTTTATATCGTAAAAAACGATTATTTTGATGCTCCATTATCACCTAACACAAGGGTACTTTCTGAGTTTCTTCCCAATATATGCAGCTTTCAAGCTGATGTCATATAGGGCGTGTCTATTTTCAGGATTGCACTACATCTGTATTTACTTATATAACAGCCCCGTGACATTTGATTGTTTTCCATTCTTTGACATTTGTCTAGTGCATGCCCATCATAAGGCACAAATTAAGTTTGTAAACCTGTTGTATAATATAGGATTTGTGGACCACAAGGGTACTCATAACTAAGTTCTAATCTTCTAACTTATTGCCTAGTATTGTCCGAAATAACCGTCCCTACCTCCATACCATCATGATAGTATTAGAAACATACCATGGCTATAATCATCGTAAATCCAAATTATCTGTAAGTTTACCTGTAACGTATCTGAAAGTAACTCGTATCTGCACTACCGAGGTCGGTAATGTTGTTAGTACGCTTGGGATCTTCTTCATTCACTTTTCCTTGTGGCTGATGTCTCTCATCTGTTAAGGGCTGGAACAGCACCTCAGCCTTAGATGAATTTACCTTAAGACTAAATTGGGTAGCAGCGACAGAAAATCTGTCCGTAATTTCTTGCATGTCACTGAGGCTGTTTGTAAGCAGAGAAGAGTCATCCGCAAAGAGGAGGTCACTCTCACTTACTTCATGGGTCCTCTTATTTGATCGTAGTATTGTAAGGTTGAACAGCTTACTATCCACGTCAGTTCTGATGTACACACCCTTACTTGACCTGACCTTTTACTTCCGTATACATCCACTGTTTTTCAGTACTTTCTCAGTCATGTACACGTACTATATCTTCATGGTTCTAGGATATTCCAACAAAAGACTTCTTGAATAATTAGTGCCTTACGACGCTCATGTATTTAATGAAATACGTTAGCTAAATTGCCACAATCTTGGCCAAACCGTCTTTCCTTGTTATTATGCCTCTTTGGAAATAATAGTCTAACGAAATGTTATTCATCCTTCACAACAGAATGCTTGTAGATGAACATTTTCTTTATCCACGTTTTCATCGTAAAAGAAATATATGTCCCCCACTGCAGACCGATCGGCACATACACTAACGTCCAGTGTAGCTCCGAAATTAAGAAATGCTGTTGTGAAGATAGGATTACAAGCGCGCAGATAAAGTGTACAGAAGTACCAATTGCAAAAAGAACAAACTCCATCATATCAGGTAAAGCTATTGATGTCTTTTCTGCTTACATCGAGGCCTGCTTAGAAAAGTGAGGGGAAGGGCGCTTAAGGATTTTGATATCAGTTAAATTTCTGCGAATTCAAAGGATTGACTAGACAATTGGGTTGGAGACAAGATTAGGTTGCAGATCTGCTTTTCTTATATAATCAGTTCTTCTTAATAAATGGGAAGAAGAATATATGGTATATACACTAGACTAGTGGGTACCACCTGTTGTGGATTACAAGAAGTTACAATGAGCTGTAACTGTGATTCCACTATCCCTATTGAAATGCTATCCCCTTCCTTGGGGATTATTAGTTTCAAGTTTGAGTTACTTTACATTGTCACATTTGGTCAACGGAAATTTTGCGTTTGATACTTTAAGTTTTTGATTAAACTTAAAGCTTTGCCTCTGTTTAATCTAATTAGAAATTTACTTAGGAATCCTACAACAAAAAACAATTTCATTTAGGTTGCGAGAGTCAAAGAGAGGCGGCGAGATTTGAGAACTTGAAAATGAAATGTAGAAACGTATTTGTACTAAACTGCGACTTGGATAAAAAGTTTTAATTCGGTTAAGAGCATTACTATTGTGTAAACCCTAACAACGGTACTATGGTGGGCACCAAGATAGCGTGAGAGAAAAACAGGTCACTGTTGAGATGCTAAAGGTTTAAAGTGTGAAGTATAAAGACTAAAAGAAAAAAGTCGTTGCATTGCTATTATATTATTCATATATTAAGTAGGTTAAGCTTACTCTATTGTACTTTGATGATTTTAGCTTCTATTACTGTGTTGTTCTGCAACACACTTTATTGTCAGGTATTATTATCCTTATTCGTTACGTTTACATAGAAAATAATTATTGTGATAAACTCTTATGCAAGTTTGATCTCTGCAAGACTATTCTTTGCCAGGTGATCAAATAAAAGTAGATAAGGAGACAGTAGAGAAAACAATGCTGCCGATTTATTGTTAATATTTCATTCATTTAAGCAGTCGTCTAGGAAGAACACAAATGCTCATGCCAGTGAAACAATGGACACGTCATCTTGTCTGATCCCTCGCAAGTTATAACTCATTTGTTTTGTGAAAGAAACAACATGAATGCGCATAATAAGTATCGATACGAAGACTCAGTAATGGATAAGCTTCTCAATATTAGAGTGTTGTTCTACTAAAAGACTGAAAAGGAGACAGAATATGTATGTCACTAAATTTAAGTTCATCAATTGCAATAATCATAGATTCGTCATGCTTAAAGACGAGTCATAAGAGAGAAGATGCTTAAGCCTAGCCATGTCATAGTCTTTGCTATTCAACTAGATCTACATATGCAAAAAATGCTGTGCATTGTATTGTAATGTGGAGAAGAGGGAAAAAATGGAAGTCAAAGAAGAACTGGCTTCCCAACATCATAGGATCCTGGTAAACAAAAAAAGGCTACAAGAAATACAGTTGACAAAATTCAGCTGCAACATGTGAAGGAGAAAATTATCATGACATGGTGCCTACAGAGCAGAGGGGGGGCCAAGGTCTAAGATTTTCCGAAAAAGTCTACTTTTTGATAATGGTTATCTTGGTTCATTAAATAGTAGGTATGTTTGGCACGTGACTTTACGTCGTCTTTCGAATTTTACAAAATTAGGAGGCAAAAAGATAAAGTAAATTTCTATAAGCCTGGCAATTTCTTTCAATTTAATGATTCGTTTTTAAAGCATAAGTAGCTTTCCCAAGAGCGGCGACGTTGCGAAAGCATCAATAACTGCCTCGTTATCAATACAAGATAACAGTTCACGCTCAACTCAGCCTCGAATAATTTGATCAAGCATTATGTAACGTGAGAAATCGTGTTTTTAATTTTCTTTGCAGTCGAAATGAATTGTGAAACCAATCGATAGCTATTGCTGGATTATGAATTTGTCTCCAAAACGTTAATTTCACGTTAATTTAAAAGACGGTTGAAAATGTATCACAAAACTTGTAGAAAATTGTGCTAGTAGTGTACATAAGACAAGCGAGCTTTTCCTTCCTCACCTAAAGACAATGAAGCTTGCCGTAGTAAGAATGAAACATTACTGATTAAAAGCTGGATATTTCATTATATAGTTCTGTCGTTCACACTTCTTTCTGTTTAAAAGAAAGAAACAAGGAAAATGGCAGTATAGAACGAATTTGTCAATGACGCGTTTGTTTGACATGATTGATGTGGTGAGCAAAGTGCTCGAGTCGGCGTGCACTGTGAGGAAAAACTGAATCGCGAGACAGAAAATATTAAACTAGTTTGACTTTTTGTGTTTTGACTTTTGAAGCAAAAGTCTCACCAAAAGTTCGCTGCACAATGTGGCACGAATGACATTTCACTGTGTGCAACTAGTATAACCACCGACGCCTTTTATTATAACTTGGAGAACTTCCATTCACCCCTTTAATGCCATCACCATCCCCAGTCATTGAGTTTTCATCAAATTTCTGACATTTCCTTACTATTCCAACTACCCGTTCTATTTGAGACTTGAGAGTAAGCAAAGTCATACCTATACTAACTATACAATAAAATAGCGGGGTTTTTGTTACTGTGGCCTCCACAAACAAACACAAATTACACACTTTAAACAGCTAATCAAATTTTCATAATAATCTTCAATAATCATAGTGAAATAGAGGAAAAAGTTGATAACTCGTAAGAAAAGTGAGATACGAAAGGTAAGGAGTCTATGTTATGTAGTTTTCCGCAATTTATGTATCATTATAAGCTCTTATTTGTGTATGAATTCGAACAGTGCATCTAGGAACATTTGACTGTTTTCATCTTTATAGAGATAATGTATTTTTGCCGTACTTTTGTCAATTATATTAGCAGAAAAGCCATGCCATCTTCCTTTTTAACGCTGTATAAGAACTTGAATATACTGAAAAGTAAAGACAAGGTATGGAGCTGTAAGCTCTAGAAAACAGCTTATACTATCAAAACCCACCTACTAATTAGCAGTTTAGTTTTGACCGGTCTCTCCTTCCTACTATCTTGCTGCCAACTATTTTACCGCTCTTAGGATTTACACAATAGCAATGCTCTTCTCCACACTGAATCCTTCGATAGTTTCCATCTGAGTCACATTTTGGCAAAAATGCCTTTTCGTGTAGATGCTTTCTCCTTTCTTTTTCTGCTATAGCTGTTTGCTTTTCATAATCTAAACGGAAAAATTTCATTACTGGGAACTTAAGTAGAACACTGCTTAAATATTGTACGGCAGTCTGAGCTGTAAATCCCACGAGATTAATGAGTACCTAATGGTAATTAAATTGGCATATCGACGGTGCCTTGGTTGCAAACTTAGAACCAGAGCTTTATAGAACATTTCATGTATAATGCCAGTGGTGACATCTTGACTTTTCGCAATATGGTCTCCTTTCAATTGTTTTAGTTGGATGTATAAAAACTGTTACTGTCGCTGGAAATTGCTTTTCACTCCAAATCACCAAATTTCATACAGACACGAGTTAAAATACCCTGTAGTCAAATGATAATTAAACTCAGTGGAAAGGAAGAATTTTGCTAAGTTATTCTCTTAAAATGCAATATCTATTAACGAAACATTAGGCTAAGTAGCATCACCGAAAAAGGGAAGCAACGATATATTTGATAAAGGAGATTTGGAAGTGGGAGCAACAACTTTATCGCAAGTTAAACTTTGTGTGCTTTACTACTTGAGTTACCAACAAAACAATAATTTGGAGTCTACTACTCAAAGATACAACAGATCTAGTTACTGATTTAACATTGTTATCGTCTTGCTGAAATGAAAAATAAGATTAAAATTATTATCCCAGAGTGTCTTTAACATCCCTCGATATTAAGCAGAAAAGACATCAACTACTTCATCTGCTTGGACACAGTTTGGTTTTTTTCCAAATGGTACTTTGGACCCTTTTAATGTTGCTCCTGTTGTCCTATGTGCACAGTAGCATTTGCGAATTCCAGGGTGGCATTGAACTGGTGCGTATGTACCATCTCGTCTGCAGTCAGGGATATAAATAGCATCTTTTACTGACGAAAACTGATTAAGAATATCATACCAATGTTCGCAGTCTATAATGAAAAAAAGTAAAGCAGTTTATCTCTATTTGCAAGAAGATTTTCATTGTGGTTTGGTTAAACTTCTGTTAGCCAAGTTAATCATTTTATTATAGCTCAAGAAAGTCACTAACTTTTGACACAATTTGTGATTTGCCATCTGGTTATTACCTTAGACAAAATCTGGTTTTAAGTCCTCGAAAGAGCACTTTGCTTTATTAATGGGTGGAATTGTCATGTATAGCTTTAGCAGACTAAAACATTCCTGTCACTTAACATAGGTTGTCGTGCTCTTAAATAACACATTATCGGTAACGTCACAGTTAATGCTTCATAGTTACGTTCTGAGACCTAAAACGGGCGGTGTTCTAGGCCAAAAATGTCTGTCTTTTGCCCATGCGCTTTCAAGTGGTATGTGTCTCTTGCCTTCAGTGGATATAATTATCGCAGCTTACATTATTTCTATACAGCGAGGAACACAATAAGACTAGTGGACAATCTGGGTTAGATTATTGAAGGTCTTTCGACCATTCCTACTGAGCCGCTTAGGTCAGTAGGAAAAACGTCCGATCTGGAGACTTGAAACCCGGGTTCCAACAGGGTTCGACACCTGCATGGTCACAATCTTAAAGATACAGCTGTTCCTCGACCAAGACCAACCTGTCTACTTGTATATTCTGTCTCCGACTTTGCATGCAGTGAAAAACATTCATTGGGTAATATTGTAGAAAGTCTACATGAATATCAGACGTTTTGTGCTAGAGTAAGCAAGTTGTGTAGCAATAAACAATAGCGCGCTTGTAATAAAAGTATCTTACATGTAGTCAATGCTTTAACAATATTTTTCTTCTACAGAACTAAAACTGAGATCACAATTAATATCCCAACAGCGTCTTAAACAACCCTCAGCCCTTGTAAGCAGAAAGGACATCAAATACTTCACCTGATTGACCACAGTTTGGTTTTTGTCCAAATGGTACTTTTGTCCCTTTTAATGGTGCTCCTGTTGTCCTATCTGCACAGTAGCACTTGCCAATTAAGGAATTACACTGAACTAATGCATATGTACCGTCTGCTCTACACTCGGGCACATAAATAGGAAGCCTTAGCCACCAAAGACGACTAAGAATGTGATACCAGTGTATACAGTCTATGGTAAAGAAAGAATTAATTAGATCCGTATTTGCAAAAATGTTTTAGAGCGTAATTTGTTTGAAATTGTGTTAGCAATCTCTACTAATAGGTTTCGTCAAAAAATATAGCGAACCACCAACTTTGACACCGACTTTGTTTGTCATTACCCTACCTACGTGCTGATTATTGTCATCAAAGACGTACAATATTTCATTACGTTAGAATGACAAAGTCTTAGCTTTGGAAGACTACAACGTACACTTAAAAATATGTAAATGAAGGTTTTAAAGCTGTTAAAGAAAAGTTCTAACACATCTATTATATCATTTCTTAGGCAACAAATTTTAATAATGGAACTAGTGCAAACGGCAATGAATAATAGCCTTACGAGCACAACACAAATGACACTTGCAAGGGCTTATACACCACTAAAGAGATGCCCAATAACACGAGTGGACGATCGGAGTTCAATGAATGCCTTTTAAGCTAGTACGTCTAAGGTGACTATAGATTTTGCAAAATTTACCAAGTTTCGGCAGCCTCCACTTTGCGACAATTTTTGCTCGATGCCTTGCTTCAGTGTGCTCTGGAATTTAAAATATTTTACGTTACATAAATTAAGAGAGATTTAGAACAGTGTGTATATATTCATACTCTAATTAGTTACCAAGTTATGGAATGATGGCAAGTGACACATGTCGATATTATAACTTACATATTTCATCATAGCCTATCGTCATTACTGAATAGATTAACTGGAACAAAATCAGTTTCATTTGCAATCACCATAGTTTTCTAATTGGCTGATCGATAATGAACGTGAGTCCTGTGTGTTGACTATAATGCAACATTAATGTGTGTGAATTTTGTCCAATATATCCTTGAGTAGTTTGTTTATATAATGATATA
The DNA here is from genome assembly GCA_024741275.1 of Chironex yamaguchii. Taxonomy (NCBI): domain Eukaryota; kingdom Metazoa; phylum Cnidaria; class Cubozoa; order Chirodropida; family Chirodropidae; genus Chironex; species Chironex yamaguchii. Next base: position 50,255 of record JANTCA010025539.1, read on the forward strand.
GTAGCATCACCTTTTGTTCAATCGTAAACTAGGATTTTTGCCAAAGTGAAGATAATGAGACAACAAAATTCAAAGTTAGTATAAGTTAACTTCTGTTAACCTGAAGGTCAAGTAACCATTAGTTTTCCTTTTTTCTGGGGTTCAAAAAGAACAATAAATTCCTTATTCATGCCAATAGGCTTAATTAAACTGTATCAAATAGTTTCTACAATATTCCCCTGGTAATTACAATACCTATTGTACGCCTTGAACTACCGGCACTTGTGTTTTCTTTCTGTACATCTAGATGTGGTTTTATAAGAGATGGCATATACTTCATAGCGTAAAACATTTTTACGCTGAAAAGCTTTCTATCTTTCCATCAACAACAAAGAAAGATAGATCTCCCTACAAACTATATTTAAAACTTTTGCTTGGTGTACTAGAACGAAAAAAACAAGTGTACAAATGTTTGTTCCCAATAAACAGATTCATTTTTATTTTGATTACACGGAAGTTGGATCACCGTTCTCCGACACTTGTTAGAAACAATTTTTTCTTGAAACATTACAGAAAATCGCAGAGACCTTACCGCAAAAAGCAAATGCCATCACGAAGAAGAACAACATTTCTGGAAAGTACATTTTGTTTTTCCTTTCTGTAATGAGAGAAAACAGAAGAAGTTAGCGAGGTACAACCACTGGAACAGGTGTGGAGAAAGTCTAATGTGTTTAATTGAAGGAGAAGTTGAAGGAAGAGGAAGCCCTGGAAAACTCTACATGGAATGTGTCGACATTATTTTAACCTTTATGGAAAGCTAAACGGTGGAGGTCGGAGAGTAGACTGAGAGTATCAACAGCCACCTGGGGCTTATGGTTACATCGATCGATCGATGGATCGATTGAACGAGTTACGAACATTGTTTGAAAAGTTCGATTCAAATTAGTTAAGTTATTATTTAGCAATGTAACAACAAGCTGTCAGTCCAATTCAAAACCTTTTGCTTTCATAACATACTAGAACCTGTTATGTACTTGGCACAATTTTAACACGAGTTTTTTGTTAAATTTTCGATTTAAACATTACGTTATTACTTTACATCGAGAACCTTACATTGAAGAAATGTTTATGAAGTTTCAAATAAACGATTGATAACTGTAAATGTCTGTGAACGTAGGTTTAATTCTATGCAAAACTTTTCCCACGTAATGTAATCGATAAAGTCGTAACCGAGTACCTACTTAGCTCTCGTCCTTCATCCTCAGACTAATCCCATAGCTCGGTAACATACCTGAGAAAAAGACCAACACAAACTATTTTAAAGTTGTCTAACGTTGGTCTCTTTTCTGCTAAAGGCTGAAAGGAACTCAAGTACTTGTTTATGCCATACTGTAAGATTTCTGGTGTACAGATATCTTATAAAGTTAGCAAAATGTTCTGTGTGAAAGACCTTTCGTAAACCAACTTCGTTCAGGCGTTGATTTAGAAACTTTCTTGCGTAGGCTGTAGTGCCTGTTACGACGGTGAAACTTACCGGCATTTCTCAACTCGTGTTTCAGAGTATTTGTTGAATGACTGGAAATTTCACATTCACATAAATTTACATTTATCAGATTATAAGAATGCTTCCTCTGAAGCTTGCCTTGCCGTCTTCGACTTTGTGCAATCTGCCTATCAGCTCAAATTAAAGATGAATGAACTTACTTTTAACAATAATCTCCTTCATGTCATACTCAGTCTCCCATAATATCCTAATAATTTACCTACTTTATTTTTCCTTTCCATTTTATTATCTTCCTTCCCTTCCCAGTTTGGTCAGTATCCATGTATCATGCAACTTTAATGACGTTTTACGTAACGTGTTGATGTTTTGCTTGTTTAATACAACAAAGGATCAACAATAATAGGGACGACTACATCTCATTATGTAATCAATGTATTGGCCATTATCTCAAGAACGATATTTTGCACTTCCGCTGCACAAGGGGTGGTACTAACAAGTTTCAATTGGAATAAGTAGATTTTAACATGCTGAATCAATTTTTTTTGTTCATATCCTCAACAACCCGCAATTTTTCGAAAAACCCCGTTCAAAGTTACGAAATTTTGACTCGGCGGTGCCTTTGATGAGACATTGATTTACATCAATACGAGACCAAATTTAAATGGCGCAAAATCACGTAAAAACAAGAAAACAAAAAATAACAACTTATACAAATAAAATCGTTGCAAAGGAGGCTCCATTTCATCTGACAGTTTGTAGAATAATGTGGAAACAGGTAAAAACGATCATACTACTTAAGGTTTCTTCTTGGGCTAGATATTAGAGCTAGTTAAAACTTTTGTCACGGGACTTGATAATGATTTCTCATAACGTGTAATGCGTAGTTTTGACGCAAAAATGAACACACTAAACATCAATTTTTGTCCTCTGTTTAAACATCATCGTCAACTGCTAGGAAGTCGTTCTTTTGGGTTTCATATCCATCATTGTCCTCATTATTAAAAAACTCCAATAAATTTTATCAGGTTGACTCGTACAATCTTTACATCCACACATGTCATTGCAAAGATTATTTCTTTTCTTACAGCAGCATCTCATTGTTCTGCAACCTTTTTTTGTATTTACGTTTTTCAGGAGAGCATCGGGGTACACCCTCCATGCTTCCAATCAATTCGTATTTTGTTGTTTTCAATCTTCCATCCATTGTTTGCCGGTGTTGGGGCATGTATCATTTGTGTTATTGTCCGTCTCCGTATTGCTGCCTAGTGATTTGCTTGCTGTAAATGATTTGTAAGACAATCTTTGTTGAGTGGGATGAGCTCATCAGAAAATGATCCTAAGAGAGAAATGTTTTACCTTATTCCATTTACCTCTGTTACTTCCTTTTCACCATGCAATAGTGCTGTCAATGACTCTATATTCCTAATAAGTGCACCATCAATTGCAAATTCATTTCCCATTTGCAATAATGTATTAAGATAATTCTGCTTATCACACACAAGATTACATGCTTTGATTTTACTTTTTCCATAGAACGGACTTGGTGAATCACATCCTAGCAAATTAAAATGCACTATAAAAAAACTAAAGGAATTTTGGACCTTAAAATCACAATTATTTACATTATAAAGTGCATATTTTTCACAGCCAGTATAAAAAAGTGCAGTACAAGCAACACATGACCAATACCTGCCATACAAGCATATGGGGCATATGGTCTTGAGAGTTCTATGTTAATACACTCAAATTCCATACAAGTATTCCTACAATAGTATATGGCAAACGTTTTTTCCAACAAGCAATACTCTGGTTTCCCCCCACACACACACACACATACACACCAAACTGGCTTTAGCCCAGACAATTGATGTAAAATGCCAGCATCTTGGTAAAATTTCAAAAAGGACAAAGTTCTGTCTCACCTAGTGCCAAATTGTATCTGTTTTTGTATCAATTTTCATAACAGCAATTGTTAAGAGCAATTATTTAGCATTTTTGCTTCAAAATTTTTCAAAAGGCATTACTTTATTGTCCTTAATTGAAAGAAATGTCAAATTTTTGACTGTGTTACCTTTTTTCAGAGTTGCTGAATAATGCATTATACTTAATTCAATTCCTCATTTCTAAGGGTATACTTGGGACATAAAATTGCCAGTAAAGGCAAACTTACCAACCTGAACTTGCTTAATTAACTCGACAACAAATAAACTCACCAGTGAAGGCATGATATCCAATCAGTGCCTTACATTGCATATCGAATAGCTGACCTGCCAAACATGTGATGTCTATGATAAGTGCTTTCTCTTTCACATCAGTCTCAAAGACGAATTGGCGATTAACTTGACCTATTATACAATACTCTGGAAGAACATGCTTGCTTCTTGATCTTTGTTCGATGAAATTATCAGGCTCAGGGGTTTCAATTCTTTCATATAATCATGTTGATTTGCGAAAAGACGATTCTTCTTTTAAGTTCAGAGACGACTTTTCTAGTTGGCTTTTTGATCATTTTGGTAAATTTAGCTTCTTCCTTCATCCTCTCAATTCTTTTCTGTGCTCTCTCTACTTGCTGTTTTTCGCAAAACCAAATGTAACATTCTTTATGGTAATAAAACTCTTCTTCTTTATTAGCAATTTTTTTGAGGACGCAATTCAGCAGCATTGGCAATTTTTGATGCAACAACTTGCTGATTTGTATTCAGATTTATCCAAAGGCAACAGAATTACTTTTTGTAGCAGCATACACAGAGGACATTTGCAACGCGCCTGGTTTGTTAGGAAGATAAATAATACACCTTCTCCGTTCACCGTCTTCCGCCATTCTCCCGAACTTTGAAAGCCTGTCGCCTTATTAATATAAACTTAATCTTGTCACGAACTAGTTTATCGGGCTTTCACATTTGTTCCCCCCACGATTATTTTTACTGTGAAACATGCAAAAACTAACGTTTCCTACAGCAAAATCGTTTTCTTCCATGCATCTTATTGATAGACTTATCAGAATATTTTTGCATGAACCAGGCGCGGATCTAAGGAAAGTTGAAGACGGGGCTGAAAATTGGGGCTCTGGGTTTGTGGTCTCCAGGACGCTTTGCATGGTCGCGCTCTTCAGATTACCTGAAAATACCCTTCCAGTAGCTATTTATAATTGCATTGAACCAAAACTTGTTGTAGAATTGCCTTCTTGTTATAGAGGGGTTATGAATTTATTTCATATTCACTGGCAGGTATCGAATGCCCAGTTCCTCGAAATGCCCAAGCTTTGATGGCTATAGATAAAATTGGTTCAAAGCTGGCGTCAATCATCGAACAACGAACAAACTAGAGTTTTTCTAACCGAGTACTAATGTCTTATCAACGTGGAGTGGATCTAATATTTTCATCTGTCTAAAATATTGTGATTTCTGCAGATTATGACTATAAGCATCTAAAAACATATAAACAGGATAGAATGCTGAATTAAAAAAGTAAACAGTTTCTTAAAATTCTCTTAATTACGGTATTGCCTCAAGCAGAGCTTCTTCATTTTCAGGAAAGGGTTCTGCCATATAGTTTCAAACACGAAATAACAAAAAATAATATCCATCCAGTTACAACAGTAATCCTCTCAATTGGGTAAAAGCATTGCAATCTTATTCAAGATCGAAAAGTAGGTGGATGATTTTTTATTTGCAAACTTCCAATTAAAAATACTTGAAATGTCGTATTTAAGTCTTGAAATGATGAAAACGACCATGTCAAACTAATATGTTGTAACAGGCTAAGCCAATGAAAAAGCACAAAACAGGTTTTGAGATCGCTGTTCATCGGCTTGTAAATTAATTGTAAAAAAAATTATGGGGCTCCCGCAGTTTCTAAGCCCTGTTCAGATCCATCAGTGATTGTTTTGCTGTAATTTTAATACTTTAGATATCAAAAGGGCTCCCGCCAGAAAATTTATTTTAGAAAACAAAAACGATTGGTTCGCCTCCAGGTTCTAAAACTGGAGTGGGGCTCTCGCCAAAGAAAGTGATCCTGAAAAGGAGCGATGATAAAGTGCGGACCAATTCTGACAGACAGTCCGAAAAACAAGGAAATAAGTGCACGGGTAATTGGGACAAACACAATAGTTTAACCAAAAATGTTTCCAAAGCCAAGATTTCATTTTTTTTATAGTAGATAATGGTTTGCATGATTTTTTAGCGAAATTCTGTAAATGCGATACTAAATATTGGCTTAAGCGTAAAATATTACAAGGAACTGATTTTATATCCTAATTAAACACGATAAAGAAATCATTGAAAATTTGCATTGGGTTCAAGCCCTGTCAGCCCCACTATGTATCCGCGCCTGTGAACAATATGAATCTAAAGGAAAACCACCAACTGTGCCTAAATTCCCGTTAGTATTCTGCTTACCCTATTTAGGATGATACTGCATTCGTATTAAAAGAACTTTGCAAGCATTTGGGTAAAGTGTACCCTCATAATGATTTTCGCGTTGTTTTTCTGTCACTAAACGCACAGAACATTTTGTCTTCTTTTAAAATCGTGTCCCTAGACATATAGTTTTCTCTGTTCTTTATATGTTTGTGTGTGGTAGCTGCCAAGCTACTTATCATGACAAAACTTCATGTCATTTTATTGTTTGTTGAAGGGAAAATTTAGGGTTTAATTATTCAGGAGATGCAATTAAGGGTGCATTTTCATCCATCAGGGATCCTATTACTGAAAGTAGTCATGCCGCCTCTCTTTAAGATTTTTGTATTCTTGATAAAATTAACAACGAGCTCCATCTATTAATATATGAAAGTCTTCTTTTTTGTAAGGATCGTTCAGTACTTAATCAAGAGAACTCTTCCATTTTACTGTACATATTCAAATGTCAATTGATTTTATGTTGTTTTGCTTATTTAGAGGTTTTGTTTTGGTTGTACTTGGTATGTTTACGATTCCATTGTCCTTGCATATTTTTCATAATATTTCATACAAAGCCTTATATTCCCACTAAGAAAACTTTTGTTAACTCGTAAAGGCTCAATAAATTTTGTCTAATACTTCAGATACTGAATTTTCTATTCCATTACCTTAAGATGAGATAAGCTCGTCTCAAAACATCCCAGTAGAAATATGTTGGAAGAGTCAGAAATCCATGTAATATCTCAATGGATTAGTCTTTGTACCTAATAGAATTATGCTGGAAGCGTCACAAAAATCCATGTAATATCTTACTAGATAGTCTTTTTATCTAATAGAATTAAGTTGGAGGAGTCATAAAATCCACATAATATCTTAATGGATTTATCTGTATATTATATTAATTCTTATAAAAGCATGGGATCAACAGTAAAGTGTTTAACGTTATAATGGACGTGTCTTTTGAACTTCTGAAATGTTGCTCGTTGTGGTCAACATTCTCAACTCTACATTTGATAAAAATTTCTAAAAACAACCAAAGCAGAAATAGAGAACCAGATAACAACATTTGTTGATTTCGTTGGTCAGTAGCGACGATTAGATAAATACATAAGTTGATGATATACTAATCTCTCTTACCTTATGTGTTCACTTCGGCTTCTCGCTATCTTAGACAAGAGGACAATATTTCACATGCTCCTTTTATTCACACTTTTTCTTCCTATTCATTGATTTTCTTATCTCGAACCTTCTGTTTATCATATAACTGAGAATGTGTAATTACGCAAATTGTTTTCTTTCCTGTTTTCCTTGGACAAAATATATTTATTTGCTTACAAGTGTAAAAGAAAGCAATCGTTATATCAACCATGCTCATTGCTCAGCTGATACTTCACTTTTTACCAAATTTCATAGCAACGTTTTTAGCTTTACAACTGCATTTGTTCCAAAAATAATGTTATTCCTTTCCTTCAGTTTTTCTTATAAAGGCCATTTAGATTTTTGCTTCATGATGATCAAACACCTTGGTACTTTCTGAGTTTGATGCAACTATTCGCAGAATTAATGATAAGGCGTGTTCATCGTGAATATTTTACTACATCTGTATTTGCTTACATATTTGCCCTATAACATTTGATTGTTTTTTATTATTTTTCTACTCCATGCTCATTATAAATGCTTACGTTTAGTTTGTAAGATTTCTGCATAAAGTTGGATTTCTGGGACTCACGGGTTACACAGAAGTACGTTAGTAACCTTTAACGTTTTTCTCAATATTATATGAAATGACAGTCCCTACCCGTATACTATTATATTATGAATTAGTATTATCCGTAAGTTAAACTACTTCTTGACTAAATCCAAGTCTCCTATTCGAGCTCTAAAGTGGTACAGTTTTTGCCTTTAATAACTGTCAGTGACTCACTCAATATGGCTATTTTTCTTTCGTCAGTGGTGTGTAGGCGAATGCCGAATCTTAATGGAGGTTGAAAATAATGCCATCGATATGTTTACGTAAAGAGAGCGTGGTATCTTCTTAAAAGGGGTTATTCATACTATTGATATACAGGCCGGCGACAATGCAAAATTTCTGACTCAGTATCTTATAAAAATAATAATACAATAAATTTACAAGACTCAGTATCTTATAAAAATAATGATACAATAAATTTACAAGTCATGTGCCATGAAACAATAGATCACTAATAGCACTTGATTAACCACATCGTACATTTATAAATCAGTTTTCTCATTGCATGTGAAAGAAGGTAACGATTTGTGTTGCTGCCAACTTTGATGGCGACAATTTGTCGTAACTTCAAATAAATGCTTAGTCTTCAAATTGTGTTGGTTCATATTCATGATTATTTGACGATGTGCTTAAGGATCCTTATGTTGACTTTTACTTTTTTGTGACAAGTATTTGAATGCTATTGTCAAACAAATTCATGCCGAAAAGGAATTCTCTTAAGGTATACACGCGGGCGTAAAGACTGCAAAAGTCACGATTTGCAGTTAACATAACACCTCGACAGCAAAAGCCCAATTGTTCAGTCGTTTAATCACAACTGTTCTTTTGTACTAGTTAAGTAATGTAATGGCCTATGGAGGTATGTAAGGACAATTGCCTCCTACCCAACTTTTGGCGAAAGACGATCCTCTGGATTGGTTTATAGAGTAATTGTCATGTAATAACCTAAATTTCTTATCACATGGCAAGCATGGTGTTGGGAGATGTATTACAAGCCGAAGCAAAGGGATGGTCCCCCAAATGTTTATGGACAGGCCCCCAGCCCCCCTCAATTTCTTGCCCTCCCCACTTTATTTCCTCTGGCAACGCCTCTGTGTATTAGTAGAGCCCATACATTTGTGCTAGCTTTTATCAAAAGAAGGGGAAATTGTCAACAATTTATTTCCAGAAAGTTCCATGTTTCTTTGCTCGTTATAGAGAGAAATGCTCCAAGCAGAGCATAATGCTAACGTAGCTGACTTACACGTTTTAGCTTAACCAACAGTTCTTGCTGTCTCTACATGTAACGACAAATTCCAATCGGATAAAAACAATACCATTTAGGCATCAAAACTAAGAAGGATAACTGTTATTTTCTAACCAAATCTCATAATCTTTTCACAAGACACATTTTCTTCGAATAAGATCCTTGTATTCCGGATATTACAAGAAGCGAAATATGAGATTCGATACTGGAGTACTTTGACACAATTAAACATGAACCCTCAGTTTATGATCGTCAAAGAATTGAATCGATTAAAGACGTGCTCATGTTTCTTTTGATCAAAAACTTATATGTTCATATGAAGTTCAACTAAAAGAGTCGGGTACACTAAGTTTTCTTGTAGCTGCTGGACGGCCTTGACATGTTAATGAGCTTTCTCCATTCTTTCCTTTTTGTCGACATTGTAATTGTCACTCCTATGAAAAAAATTTCTTGTCTCATTGACGAGATTCTGATAACCAAAGAAAAACAAAACAAAGAAAGGAGAGAGAGTTATACTGAAAGGCTATGATTGACACGAAATAGATGCTTGTTGAGAGTAGTTTTTGACCAGCTGATATGAAGAGCTTCTTTAATTTTCATCTGAAAGACAGCTAGGCAGAAGCTCTGAGTTCACCCTGAGTTCACACATTATTATTAAAGCTTTAACAAAGGAATACTTTTCATTTCACCTACAAATTTGCCAGAAGGCACTAGATTCACTACCAGAAAGACTTAAAACTTCACATCACGTTACCTGAATAACACATTAAAGTTAAAGAACCTACAGCTTTGGAGGAAGGCTGATAGTAGCCTTTATTATACTTGTTTAAATATTCATACTTTGCATACTGCCTCTGGCTGCTCTGTACATCTACGTAAGGGCTGATACAAATGGCGTTATAATTCAGTTCTCAAAATATTAGCCAATTTCCATCTATCCTTTAGATCTTTCTATCCTCTGTGACATTGATGGCTTTCAATCTGCAACATTGATCTCTGGTCATGAGATAAGAATGGAAATTATCATCAAAAAGGAAAAATGTCTGGCAATCATGGAGTTAACAGTTGGCTTTAAAGCTGATTTAGCCTAAAATTTTTATTGCCAATTAAGGAAGCGTTTAAAAAAATGGATTATGAAGTTAATCTTATCAGTCTTCGTATCTTCAGGGCTAAAAAATCCTCTGCTTTCTACCTTACTACTTAGATAAAGTCTATCTATATTACCCTTTGGATGCAAAGCCTTATGCATAGTAATTATTTTTTTTAATGTTTCAATGTAGCTCCCTTACTGCTTTAATCTTTCAAAATGCCAGTCCCGTATAGTACGATTGTACTTTCCAAATGTTTATTGCCTTTATCTTGTTTTTGCCATTTAGTTGACACTTATTATTAGATTATTAGAATAATAATGTTAATCTTACTCTTCCTTTGCACTCTCTCGCGGACAAAAGTCTCGTTTCATTTTCTTTAATTTTATCACTTTCCAATACTTATACTTATGGTATCAATAACTTTTATTAACTTTCCATCTTGCAGTAATACGCCTGTACTTCCAGCTTGTTTCCTTGTCTTAGGATGAGTGTTCCACACTTGCAATGCCAGTTCTATCATGATTTCGTTACTAAACACTTGCACTTTCTTGGCAGCGGAAAAAATTTAATCATGAGACTTAGTAAATATCATCCATGTATAACACTTGATTTAATCTTGCTACCTTATCATCCAAATCATAATGAAGAGTTCACTCTCCTCAAAAAACAGAGTGAGAGGTATCATGCTAATAATGAATAGAAGTGGTGATAAACTTTCCCCATGAAAGATTCCTCTTACAATATTGATCTCACTTAGGACGTCCCCCGAGTATGTCAGCTCCTCTTTCCGGTTGTTCATGCTGTTATCTGAAAGCCTTTTAAGGTTCCCAGAAACTCCAAACAATTCTAAATAGTCTTCAATCCACTTATGTGGAGTCATATCATAGGTGTTTTGGTAACCTATTCATGCCATAGCAAGCTTGGTGTGCCTCCTTTTGTAATCTTTAAGGACTGCTTTGCCTATCAAAACCTGATACTTTGTCCTTCTTGTCGTTCTTTTACCGCCCTTTTGCTCCCCAGGTAACAGCCTCTCTTTGTCAAAGAAGTCACAAAGATGTTCAGACATGTAAAGAGCTTCCACATTATCAGTAGACAAGAGATTTGTATGTAGTTGTTTACAGTGTTACCTTTGGCTATATCTTTCTGACACAAAACAGTTCTTCAATAGGTTAGCCACTCAAATAACTATTCACTAACATCTCGTTCAATTGATAAGCAGTTCTTCAATGCAGACATGTTAACCTTTTTATCTAAAAACCTTGAACTCCGTCTCTTCTACGTTCTTTCTAGTTTGACACTTTTCTCCTTTGCTTAAAAACATATTACGATAACTACAATTTTTCATATTTTCTTGAGCCACTCAGCATTGTAATTACAATCTTAACTCTTTTCCCGCCTAATTCAAAACTCAATACACTTTTTTCTTTTTGCATCAGGTATTTTATTTACCCGCCTTTTTTATTGAGTTCAAAAGACAAAATGTTCTAGTCATAGTTAAAAAGCCGGTTTTGCCTGAATTGTTAAATCCTCTCATTATAATGATTTATTTTAGCTTTCTTTATCATGACTCTCTTCTAGCACTGTTACAATCTCTTTCTGATAAATATCGGATTGTCCATACCATTTAGCATTTCTTTCTTGATTTCACTTCTCCATTTTTGTGTCTCGTCATCAGGTTAATACTATTTAGTAGTTCCGTGATGCTCTTTTTATTCTAGGTTTCCACCATGATTCGTTGCGGGTTTTCCCATTTTGTCTCTGTCTTCTTAACTCCAACCCTCTTGCAACCCAAGCAGACACAGCCGTGCAGAGGCTGTTAAGTTCAGAAATGCTTGAGGTCTGAAAGTCGAGCAAAATTTTGTTTATTTCTCCTACAACTACCTTTAGTTTCTTACACTCCACTTTTTTAAACATTATTTCTTCACAGTTCTCTTTCAATTTTAATATTTCATTCGCACTATTTCCTCTTCTCATAATTCTACAATAGTAACGTTTAATTCAGCTCTATTTTTAAGTTTTTAGTTTTCTTTTAACTCATTCAAGCTTGGGTCTCACCCAATATAATTTTTTTGAAAAAAAATCAGTGAAAGTAAAACAATTCTTCGGTGTCCTCTGCCTGTATATCAACAATATTGGCAACCACGGTTTGGAAGCTTTAAAGCTTTTATTAAAAGCCCCACATGAGGTTTGTAATCTTTGCATTATCCATTAAGTATTGGCATTCACATACAAATATACTACAAAGGGAAATGTGCTGCATAAATTGTGTGACTCAAATATATAAGCAGATGCTGTAGCACTTCAGTGCTCGTTTTGGAGATTTCCAAGGAAGAACTTGCAAATGGAACTTCATACATAAATTTAACAAACTAAGTGTGTGCCTTATAATAATCATGGAGTAGAAAAATGCTAAACAATGGTAAACAATCGAATCTCACGAGTCTGTTATGTAAGGAAATACAGATGTAGTACAATGGACACTTCTCAGCGTCAATCCTGCAAATACTGGCATCAAGCTCTGAGAGTACCAAAGTGTTCGGTGATTTTAAAGCATGATTAACAAATAATGATGTAAGGAAAGATGTTGAGCAAACCTCTTGAAAAGAAGTCCTCTTATACACGGCATAATATAGCAAATCAATGAGCAAAAATCAGACGTTTTGTCTACATGGGGAGTGGGAGAGATACTGGTAAACTGGGACTGGTTGTATGTATAAGGACATAGATGGTTCATCCACACGTCGCTAAACTAAACAACTTTGAAGCATCATGACGCTTGTTGAATGTACGGCTTAAGTAGTTATTCTTGTAGATCAGGAGAAAACCAGCTGTATGCAACAAGGCATCGACCTTAGCTCTTGCATTCTCTTTACTTCTGATGCATGATACTTAAGATATAACATGTGCTACTTAATAAAGAGATCTCGTTATACATTTCTAAAGCACTTTTCTTTCAGGGGGGAAAACACTAATTTTATCACAAAAAATGCACCTATAACGCTTCAATCACGCATCTCGGAGGCGTGAAACATTGCTATGAAATTCAGTGAATTTCAAAGCATTCAGGTGTCAGCTGAGTAATAGGAGTGGTTGACATAAGGATTGTTATTTTTACACTTAAAAGCAAACGAAGACATTATGTCCAAGGAAAACAGGAAGGAAGGGTGCTTGCGTCGTTAAACATTCTTTGTTCCGAGGTAAATAGAAGGTCTGGGGCAAGAAAATCGATGGTCAGGAAGGAAAAAATGCGAATAAAAGGAGGATGTGCAGTATTGTTCCAATGTCTGAAGTAAAGAATCCACAAGCAGCCAACTTTTAAGGCATCAAGTAAGAGCAACTAGTTCAAAGGTTCTACTTATATGTTCATTTAATGTTTTCTAGTAACGTTTTCTGACAAATAACTTATCAGGATCTTCGTTTCTGCTTTAGATTTGTAGAGGTTGTGTAGACTCGATTGATATTGCTCTTTGGTTTTTCACATCCTTGTCTTTTTGGTGTCGCTGAGACCATTCCTTACCTTGGCTCGTCAAGAAGCTGTTAACCAAGTTTAGCTCGTGAGCCAAAGTAAATACTTCACCCTTTCAGGATAGAACTAAGGCAATTTTTTCTGTGATGTATCAAGTAAAAAAACACTTCTATGTTTTGTTTAAGTTTATGCTATTAGATTAAACGTCTTTCATTTTAGATTGTTTCATTCATGCTAGTTTTCATCATGTCATCCTGAAGCCCAATTTAAAAACAAATTACACTTTGAAAAACTCAGACCCCGTTTACACTAGTACCAAAACAAGCATAGATAAGCATGAAAAAGATAAATACGTTTACACTGGAACGTATAGATCTGTACCGAAATGGATCCGCTATCCATACTAGTTTAGAATGGCTTTCAAAGGTGTACCAGCTTGGATCCTTTCGAATTTGTTGCTTTTTGATCAATCACTAAAAATGCTCTTTGCTGTAACCTTTTATCTTAACGAAGTCCAGGTTTTTCTTTTAGGAAAATTGGTAATAATTAGTTTCAAGCAATGTACGTAATAGGTTTTAGTAAATTATGAAAACCAAGAGTTTATTAATCTGAGTAACAGGTTATTGTTATGTTACTAAACTACTTTTTTACGAAATTTCCTTGGAACGTTGAATGAATTTTGTTCTAGATTCAATTGCAGAAAAGAAAATCAAAATGAATCTTCAAAAAGTGCTGGTCTTTATCACGATGGCTTTTGCTCTTTGCGGTAAGGACTCCTCGCATTTTCTCAAATACAATTTGTTGAAAATAAAGTTATTTCTAAAAAGTGTCTGAGGTCGCGAAGTAGTCGTGGCAAATCGTTTATAACTGTTGAGATAAAAAAGAAGCGGTTTATTTAAAGTAAAAATTTATACGGTTGATACGTTTGTTCAAGAACAAACATACATCGACATACATCTCTCTCTATGGTTGGTATGAAAAAATAAAGAAACATGGTCCCTCACCATCATAATCTTTTAAGTTGAGCATATTAGCTCCTTTACGTTATAAAGTTCGTGCCGTCCCTTATAAAATCCCTCAGAGATGCACTCGATAAGGAAAACATTTGCCAGAGTGGTACAATAGCTTCCATTAGTTTATTAATGAGGGAACAAGTTATTTGGTACAGTTTGATTAAATCTATAAGTACGAAAGTGGAATTTATCGTTCCTTTTGGACGACAAGGAAACGGAAAACTAATGGCTATGAAAACAAGATTCGACCTCGAGATCAACACAAGCTAACTTATACCAATTGCCGGCTAATTTTATTGTCTCCTTATCTCCACTTTGACAAAATTTTATACAAGCCTAGTTTACAATTGAATATTAGGCGATGACGTGATATCATTACATTGATCACATGTGAATGTATAAATTTTTAAAGATTTATTGGATCAAATGTATACTTATGAAATGTACACTGCGATTTATGTTCAACACACAGATTTCCCGTTCATTATCGCTCAGCCAATAAGAAAAATATGGCGATTCCAAATAAAACATATTTTACAGGCTTTTCTTATTTTGTTCCTGTATTTAATAATGACGATAGACTAAGATGAAATCTGTAGAATTTAGTGTCGACGTTTGTTATCGTTTCATGACTTGGCAACTACGCAGTTGCACTGCTATATGTGGCTCTCTTCTGAAAGCATAATATATTGTCATCGTGTTGTTTTCCTGTCTTAACTAACATTACATGACTAATTTCTTACTAACAGGCTATACTGAAGCACGGCCTCCGTTAGCAATTGTCGATAGCTATAAAAGGAGCCAGCAGTTAATTGGTAAGTTAAGTAAAGCCTAAGGTCGTTCACCATGGGCAACATAGAGGGGCAGAATATAAAAGTAGACAGTGGGTCTTGTCGGACAAAAGGAAGTAAAATTGTAATTGTGACAACCAGAAAGTCGAACTCCTGTCTAACAAATGAAAATCCTGCGCATTTTCCACAGACCTTAACTTGTCAATAGGAAATGTTGTCCACTTGCGCTATTAAGTGTGTCTTTTCAGGCGTAAAAGCTTCTTAAAACTGTTATGTTTTCTGTGACATTATTTATTAGCTTTTTCATTATTTCCATTATTCAATATTGTTGCACAAGAAATGATATAATACATATATTAGAATTTGCTATTAACAACCTGACAGCCTACATTATTATATCTATAATTTTCGCTGTAGTCTACCAAGGCAAAAATATTGTAAGTCTTTGATGACAAAAATCAGCACTTAGGCTTTGTGAAGCAAGCATATGACAAGCGATGTCTTTGTCAAAGTTGTTGATATAGGAACGTGTTAAACGAAATGTCTACGTAAAACAAGTTGAACCAAACCGTATTGTAATATCTTCTTGAAAAAAGATATCTAATAAATTTAAATTCTTCTTTTGCTATAGATTGCCAAGTTTGGAATAGAGTTCTTAGTCAGGTTTCTTCCCTAAGAGTTCCTATTTTTATACCCGACTGCAGGCCAGATGGTACATATGCATTAGTTCAGTGTAATCCTGTAACTCGCGAATGCTACTGTGCAGATAGGACAACAGGAGCACCATTAAAAGGGACAAAAGTACCATTTGGACAAACACCAAGCTGCGGTCAATCAAGTAAAGTATTTGAGATCTTTCTGCTTTAACTGAGTGTCTGGAATAGTGGTTGTAATTTTACTTTTATTTTAGTAAGACGACGACAACTGTAGCATATAAGGCCTGTACTTCATCGAGATTTTCCACAACATTGTTTACAAGTAACAAGGCCAATTTCTGACACAAGTCTATTATCACCCTTATGGAATGTGGTTTTGTACCTTCAGTTCTTTCGTTGTGGCTTCAAGTCCAGACTCCAAATTATACTTTTTTTGACTTAAAGAGTAAAAAATAATCAGAAATGTAACTAGGTAACTCACGTTATAAAGCACACAAGGTTTTTATTGCGTTACATCTGTGGTTCCCACTTAATTTATAGCAAGGAAATGATTAGTTACAATCTCGAGTGATATTACACACGGGATTGTAACATTTTATAGATGATATAATGTTATGCTTGGGATCAAAATTTACATCAATGGTCACTTCTTGTTAAGTTTAAATATCATTTGATTACTGTGTATTTTACTCTTGTTTGAATGAAAACTGGCGATTTTAAGTCTATAGGCGTTATTAATACGCTAAATTAATCACGATTGGGTTATCATTGATCTCCAATAGAGTTCCGGCTCGAGTATCCGTGCAATGAATTGCCACGTTTCTTCAAATGTTCCTACTTATAAGATATTTGTTTTATCAGATTGCGAAAAGCAAAGAGCTGAGGCCCAAAAAGAAAACAGAAATGATCCAGACAGAAACTCATTTGTACCAAAATGTGACTCCGATGGAAACTATCAAAAGATTCAGTGCGGAGAAGAGCATTGCTATTGTGTAAATCCTAAGAATGGTGAAATGGTGGGCACCAGGATCGTGCGAGAAAAGGACAGATCAAAATTGAGATGCTAATCGCTAGGTAAGATTTAATCGTGTAAACTGTATTCTGTTTTCTAGAGCTCAGCGCCATAACTTTTCCTTCCTTTTTAGTACATTTTATTGTTTTTCCCCTTTTAAAAAGCATATAGCATGACATTGCTGTCTATACAATTGATAGCATTGAAAATATAGAAATGTGAAAATACATTATTTCTACAAAGATAAACATAGTCAAATATTCTCGGATGCACGACGTTATTTGAAAATGATATCTTATTCTGGACTGTTGCTATGCATACACAGGTTAGAGCTTATGATGATAGATAATTCGGTGAAAACTGCATAGGAGTCTAGGAGTGCTTCTTGTGGCTAAGTAAGTTTATACTTTAGTTATCTGGTTTTTGAAATAGTAAAAAAGAATATCATTTTAATTTAATTGTTTGATCAATATAGGCATGATTCTGCTTGGAAACAAACGGCAGCTTCAAAAGACGCTTTTTAAAAGTGGGCGAATAAATTGATTTCAAATTGATTTACAGCAGTGAGCATTTTGGACTGAAATCATCTTTTTGTATTTGCTTCTAGTCTTCGTGCCAGAGTTTTAATCCTAGGTAGACTTGGATAGCTAAGCAACTGGATTTAGCTATATTACTTACAAGAGTTTTAACTGAAAATTTGATAAATCGTATTTGGAGAGAGAAATTTGATTTAGACATGTAATTGGAAAGTGGTCATACTAACATCAGACCATTGCGTCCAATTTTATCAGCTGCGCTCCGTGTATCCTTTCATGCATAAAAGCTTGCTGATGTTAGAGGGCCAATCCTTCCTTGATCACCATGTGTTTCTTCTCCGCAATACGGTACCATAGACAGTGCAGTTTGCTATATTTTGTTGAATGGCAAAGTCTAGGCCAGTCTACAAGAACAAAGTCATCTTTTTTCATTCAGTTCATAATTGAGCATAATTAATGCATGATGAAATTGACTTTATTTAAATATTTTTTTAAATCTCATTTTAAGTCTGTAGCTCCCACTAGAACAATACTTTAATGTTGAGAAACTTAGCAATTGTTGATTAGTCGCACCTATACTTGTTATGTGCATTTATGTTGTTTCTTCCACAGAACAAATGATTTATGATTTGTAAGGGATCAGGCAAGGTGACGTGTGCATTGTCTCATCGGTTTGAGCAGTTGTGTTCTTCTTTGCTGATCTTTTAAATAAATAGAATATTGACAATAAATTGGCCGATTTTTTTCTCTACTGTGTCCTTCCCTACAGTTATTTAATAAGCTGGAAAAGGATAGTATTACATAGATTGAACTTGCATACGAGTTTTGCACAACAACGATTTTCAAAGTAAACTCAGCTAATGATGATAACTTGAGAGGTCTATTGTTAGAACGTCGCTCCTACTACACCCTGGTGCTCACCTGTCTTTGTATATTTTGATTTTTACCAAAGAATATTTATATGAGTTTTTGCTGGAGCTTCCCATGTCTTAGAGCCAAGATCAGAACTTCTGCCAATTTGCCAAGGGAAGCGTGACCAAATAATCTACAGAGAGTAGCCTATCCTCAATAATCTATGGAAACCACATTGTATGACAAATCTAATACCGACCTGGATTTTTGGTGGCTGAAATAGGTTGTATCGTAAATGCTGACCAAACAAAGTTCTGGTTCCTCGTTACCAACGGCATGTTTCTCTTCTGGTGATTACTTTTTGTTTTATACTATTGCCCGTCTATATGGTTCTTACCACACGTTTTTTTTAAAAAGTTAAGACTATGAAATATAAAATAAAACACTGGACAGTGTGCCTTGAAATGGCGATTCGGACAACGCTATTGTCAATGGCCTAATTGTGATGAATATATAAATATATATTTATCTATACTGTTGCACATGTTGCAGTGTGCACATGTAGCACGTGCAACAGCCAAATTTGTCACAATACAATCAACCTTGTGTTTTTGAACTGACAGAATTTTGGCACCCTGTGCTTTTATGGACCCTCAAAATATACCCTCAAATTGGCGGTGTCATATGTCATAATTTTTTGCTTCCCCCTTGTGCAACAGACAATAATAGGATGCTTGTACTTTTGCAACATGTCCACCAGGAGAGTCATACTTATGCAATGTACCCCCCTTCCTCGCCCGCAAGCTGGGTAATATTTATTGCTTTTAGCAGTTGCAGTCATGTCGAAATTGATCCTATGCAAATTTGTGCTACAGTCAAACACAATCAGGCAACAGTCACAGACAATCTGGCAACATGGATGTGGAAGGAGTCCACATTTATTACTAGAAAGCAAGACAACGTAAAATAGTGCTACTTCAAGTTAAATTTTTATTTTGATGTACATCTTTTGAAAATTTTAAGCCTCATGACCTTACATAAGTAGAATGGCAATTATTTGCTTATTGATAAGAGATGAGTTCTCCCCAAAACATTGTGACAATTAATTAAGTATCAAAAGCTTTCCAGTGTATTTAGATTATGGTGTAAAATCCTCAGGTGATACAGAGCAAGAAGCTTAAAATTCTTAAACCGGTATGCAACACGGATTGATACAACGTAGGACTGTAGTCAGTGAGCCAAGCAAACGAGCTTTTTCTCCTCAAGATACTGTTGAAAAAGATTATAGGTTTATCAGAACTTATATAGGAATAAAAGATAAGTGACGAGATGTAATTATGCACTAAATAAGCCAAGTCTATTCTTCGAGATCAAGGAATGGTTCGTTATAAACTTTGAAAACAATCTCACCTTTCCATCAAAGCCCACCTTAAAGCGCTATTGCTGTTTTCTTTGTGACGTACTTATGTCAAATGGAATAAAAAAATTATATTAGCTGACTTGTTGGAGTAGAAAACGATTCATTGTCAAATTTGAAAACTATAAGACCTAAGCACTCATGTGCTAGTACTAAGCATTTGTCTTTAAAATTGTAATGATCAAAAACTTATAGTACCGTCACAACTGACAGCCTGAATCATTGATAGAAATGCATCTCAGGTAGCTATTTTGTGCTTTGCTTGCAAAAAAAGTAAATTTATATTCGCAGTAACACTAAACGCAACTTCCAATAATCTCCGAAGACAAGATTTTGTCTTAGTTAACTAGTTATACTTTCCACGAAGGACCAGGGAGCCTCTTTGTCTCAGCTTCCTCTTTTTAAAATAATCAGCGACTTCTTTCTTTTCTCGAGCTTGAGTCACTCCTGATATTGAGAAAGTTTGCATTATGATACAAATATGAAACGAGATGAGTGTGTTTATTACTTAATTAGATGATTTAAATCTTCTGCATCCATAAACGTAACAAAGCAGGCATCGATGAAGTAACTAGATAGCTTAAAGAGGCCAATGGAAAAAGGCATTCACATTTTGTGTATCTAAAGTTGAACCACTTAATCATTGGCAGGTTAAATATTAATTCTTGCTATGGATATGTCTCTGATTCATCTGATTGTTCTTTCAGTCATATATATCTGTAAGTTCATGTATGTTATTGTTATACAGATTTTCTCGTATTAAAAGAATTGGAAATGATTCCTTTACGGTATACAGTTTTTTCTTAAAAAATAAACTTGATGTATTCCCAAACATATTATGAAGAATTTATTTGTTTATTTAAAGCGGCAGCTTTACCTTTTCTATTAAAATGTGCTAAATGCTTTCATTATAAATATAATCGTTATATTTTCAAACTTAATCCTTATGTTTTGTTTAATCAATCAGACTGCTGTATTGCTTTTCTTCTTTACGTTTTTGGTGTTTTCTCCAGGAACAATCGTTTAACCTTGTGTTGTGACAAGTAACACAGGTAACCCAAGAGAAACAAACAAACAGCGCTCAGTAGAAAATTTCACTCTTGCAATCAACTGAATTCGGCCCGTGTTTTGGATAAACCTAAAGGCAAATGGACTTCCCTTATACGTTGTCGTTAAGATAAAAGCAGGGATTATTAAACATTATTAGATATCGCCAACCTAAATCGATCCTTTCAGCTTTATGAGTGTAATCATTGTTGATTCAGTCAACCTTGTAAGTCTGGGTTAGCCGTAACAATGAGTAAACTGTGATTTATTTCAAGAAATTTCCTACCTTTACTTCAAAACACGGGCCGAATTCAG